>VDFB02282616.1:0-124712 GCA_007258455.2 Sequoia sempervirens | reverse complement strand
AAAAAAATAAAAAATGTCTTGAAGAAATGGTTACTTAAGCGAAAACATGGCAAACAAGCGTCTTGGTAACAACAAAAAAAGCAAAAAAGCAAAAAATCCAAAAAATAAAAAATAGAAAAAGGATCAAAAAATCGTCCTCTAGTGAAAACCACTTTGGTGGCACTTTGGGCAAGTACCTTGGTGAAAACCTGGCAAACAGGCGCCTTGTGTAAATAAGCATTGTCTATCCACCAGGATCTTTATGGCTTGATTTTCATCATCCCTCCATTTCGCTTCCATCATCCATCTCATTCAGGTCTCCATCCATCAGTCATCCACTCGCATTCGCACCATAGCTTGGTCCTGCGTTCGTATCATGATCCCTCCTAGTACTACTCGGCCCATCCTCAAGGACAACTTGTCCTACCTTTATCGGAGTAGTCTATTACATCATGTTGGGGGGCACATTCTCATTGGATCAGATTCGTGTATGGTCTTAAAGTCCTCAAAATTAGAAAATCCAAAAACATTCAAAACATATCAAAATCCAAAAACAAGTCAAAAATTTAGTCAAAATGTCAAAAATAGAGTCGTCTTGTCGAACTACATCATCTCTGAGCTTGAACATAGGCAAGGTTGATCTTTGATCATCCCTCGAGACATTTAGGTCAGTCCTATAGCAGTCTGTCATAATAAACTAACATTTCATCATGTATATCGTCATCTGTAAATCGGTCAAGTCGTCAATCGAACTACGTGGTCTCTGTGTTTATAACGTAGGCAAGGCTAATCTGTCGATCAGGCCCCTAGGATAGGTCTTAGGGTTAGTATCTTGGTCAAAATCTTAGAAAATCCCAAAACATTGGAAAACCGAAAATAAAAACATTTGAAAACTTTGAAAAATACCAAAAACAGCCTCAAAACATTTCAAAACATAAAAAACATCCAAATATTTGAAAAATATCCGCCACCTCATCTCGCTTGCACCCGCAATAAACACCATTCATAATAAATTGATTGTCATCATCAACCTTTGGTAAAATAATTGGAAACAAGTCTAGCAGGTTTAAAAGTAGAACTCAAAAGTGTCAAGTCTTAAGTCTAGGCCAGTGGGTAAACAAATTGGTCACCTCTTTGTATCGATAACTCATCATCTGAATTTGTCCCATATCAATTATCCCTTATAAATGAAATGGCGTGCCACCATCCACTAACATGTCCTAGGATGCATCCTTCCTACAATGGGCATTATCTTTTGGCAATAAGTTTCACTTATCATACTTAGAAAACACATCCTTTTCTGTTAGCGGTATTGAAGAGCATTAGTTTGTTTATTTACTTGGTCTTTTCTTTCAACTTATTTTATTTTGCGCTCATTCCAAGGACATCTCGATGATATCCCAAAACAACAGATTTTGAGAAATAGGAATGGGGCAATGATCATTATCTTTTGTTTGTTGTGCTTGTTGGACAGTCTTGTAATATAACCTCGGCGAATACTTGCTTTGTTGAGAATGTATGGAAGAGGTCTAGGGAAACTTGTTGACTATTATAGGGATAGGTTTACCTTTCCGTGTTTTGGCCCAAGATGTCTGAAACTTCTGAAATACATCCTAGCAAGGTTTCCGTATGTCAGGTGTGAACAAGAATACTCCTATCTAATTGTCAAGTCAAAGTCCATCATACTAAGTACAACTGCCATCCTGGTTTTTTATACCTTGATGCATCGTACCACGTGTGTTATCAAACATAAGAAAATTTGGCCCTTTGAAAATCCCAATTCCTCGACAAGTAATCATCATCATCATCATCATCATCATTATCATCTACATTTGTGTCATCACACGTCTTGTTGAAATGATTTATTCTCTTCTCACTAACCATGCTAACCGAGTACTATGACAGTTGATCATCATCCTCATCATCATCACCATCAATCTTGCATCCATACATCATTAGCATATTACATAAAAACATCATATAGACATCATTAGCACATTGCATTACATATCATATAGGAAACATCGCAGTCTCATCATCATATAAACAGGTGCATCCATATCATCGCATTTCACCCATTACATTGCATCTCAAGGCATTACATTGATCATTGCATAAGCATTCATTTACATTTCATAAATCATCGCATAGCATGAACATTATAACCATAAACAATAGGAATATAAGCATTCAATTCATTAGGCATACATATCATCGCATTAACATTATTACTGCATCACATACATTATCATATCACATCCATCCATAAATCATCTCATATATAAGCATTTTTTTTACACATCATTGCATATAGCATAAATCAAATCATTTCACATATCACATTTACATAAAATCAAATCATCATATAGATCAACATCATTGCACATCATATCATAGGTCATAATTAAATGCATAAACATCATTAGAAATAAATGCATCCATAACATATAAAAGAAGAATCATAGATGGCATCGCATCAAAATCAGCTCATATATTTATCATATCATCTGTGTCACTGTCATAGTACAAAATAATAATCGGATCACTGTGCAAGTATGTCAATCGGTACAAAAATGCCCATCGGGGCTATCAAAAATAAGCCCATAAGGCACCAAAAGTGTGTATCATCTGAATCATGGTCGATCTCCGGGAATGTTGCCCTCACCCCTATCATCGTGACCCTCTGGTGGTCTTTGGCTAGCTCGCTCTAAGTAGTCAGGGACCCAGTCTGCTCTAGGTATGTGGTCGTGGTAGGCCCGGCAGTAGTACTTTATCTCTTAGATGGCCTCCCTATAGGATCGGACAGGCACTATACCCTGTGAGGACGAGGTGGCTATCATACTCTCAATCTGCTGCCTACGGCCTAGCTCTGTCACTGCCTGTAGCTCTGCAGCCTATCGCTGTTGTATAGTCTGGTCTCTCTCCGCTCTAAGCTGCTCTCTCTCAGCCCGTGCCTAATCCCTCTCAGCCATCACTACCTGTACTTGTGCTTGTAGCTGCAAAATCAAGGCATCCCATGTGTCTGCCTGCCCGTGGCTATACAGGAACCTGACCCTCATCCTCGGCTCGTGGTGGTGGGACTAGCAGATCCTATTGCTAGTCCTGCATAGGGACGTCCCCGTCATCTGGTGGAACTGGAGGCATCAATGGTGGAACTTGTCGGATCGCAACCCTGGGACCTTGTCCTCGTCCTCTCCCCCTACCTCTGACCCTGTGTACCTCCAAGTCCTCACTTGGAACAATCAACCATAGAGGAGGTCTAAACCAATCCCTGTATGCCTGTGTGGTGCCCGAATCTACCAATCCTTGATCGTAGGCCCATGGTTGGGCCACTAACCCTCAAAAGTTGTCAACCACCTCCACTGTAGGAATACCAGGGCCCCATGCCACCTATGTCATGCTGCGTGCGAAAACGACCACATAGTCGTCATCTAGCCGATCCTGCGGCTCCCCAAACTGACGCAGTACATGCCCAAACAAGTATCTCTCTATCATGGTATGCTCTCGGCCCTACATGTATCTATCCTGCCGGTAGTAGAAGAGCTGGTCTGCATCATCAACCCATCCAGGCTGACCAAGGTATGGTCTCCAAGTGAATATGAGCATCTCATCTATGACCCGCCTCTAGTAGGGGATCCCGTGCTCTCCAATGTGTGTAAAGGACACACCCCCTCTGTATTGTGCCACTAGGGCGTCCTCTACCCCCATCAGAACTGGAACCACTCATGGATGTAGCACAGAAATGTGCTCCCACACCCAAACGTGCAGAAGCATCACCCCAGCTCCTAGTGCTCTGCCATCCACATATGCATACTCGTGGAGATCCCTGTAAAGTGAAGCCGAAAGGACAGGTCCCCACGCAAATCGAACCGGCCTATCCCGGACCATCCTCTCCCAGTAGTATCCCCATCTAGGACTAAAATACCGCCCCTGTCGGTCTGGGGCAACCAAACCATAAATGATCACTACAACTGCCTAGCGGAAGGGAGGTGCTATGACTCTGTACCTCTCCAACTCAATCTGCCCCTCGCAATAAATGATATCTCGTATGGCGAGGACTCGGGTGTAGCAATCACATCCCTCCTCTAGGTTGTGGATCACCTGACGGCCATGAATGGGAAAACGTAGTATCCGCCAGACATTCTCTAGTGTGACGATCGCCTCACCAGTGGGAAGATGAAACGATGATGTCTCGTTGTGCCATCGCTCCGCCATCACTGATAGCATCCCAAGGTGTGTACGAACAGGCGCTGCATATGCAATGTGCCATAGTATTGCAGTCCCCAGTCGACCCTGGTCTCTGTCGCTCAGATCTCATAAAACGCTCGCTAGCTCCCATGACCGGTGCTCCCGAGAGTAAAGCTCCCTAGGTCCGTCTTGCATCACGCAAAGTCAACATGTTAATTTTTTTTTAAAATTCTTGACATAACGCCTCAAACTTGCACCCAACGACGTAGTTTGTGAAGGCGTCGCGGTTTGAGTTCTCTCAAACTCTGACGTTGGACTCGAAATTTTTCCAAAAAGGGCCGCTGTGGCGCAATTTCACCCTCAGCATCGCAATTTTCTTGAAAAGGGTGCCGCTACCGCGCACTTTTCCAAAACTGACCCACGAGTCCGAGCCGAGCCCAATCTCAGCGATGGAATTTTTTAATTCCATATTGCACCGCTACGGCGCAAAGAAGGAAAAAGCGGTGCACTTTAAACATTGAGCGGCGCTATAATAGCATCGCTGGAGGCGAGCTCATCCTAAAACTAGCAATAAATGCACTAAATTGAAAAAATGAAGCTTCAGTTAGGGTCACATGTCAGGGCACTGATGCTAGGTGGCCGCTGGTAGGTCCGAACTCGGTCAAAAATGTGCAGAGGAAGCTGTCGTTGCGCCATATCGTCAGGAGGTCAGAGCTCAAATCTCGAGGTTTGCTAGCGGAGGTGTGTGAAAATGACTTGAAAGTGACCCCTCAGGCCCCTTTTAAGCCTAAAAATTAGGGTTTTTTAGCCCTAATTGACTGTCCTACTAGGGTTTTGGACCCCCGAACCTAATTTTGTCTGTTTGAGGCTTTCTTTTCATTGTTTTATTGTGTTTAGACACGTTTTTAGCCTTCCGGACCCCTTTTGAACCTCTCAGGCACTTTGTCACCTCTTTTTTTTGCGAGATCACCCAAAAAATGGAAATTTTCGTCCAATCTCTTAAGGGGGCATTATAATGGCATGTTTTCCCTTGCCATGCAGCAATGGGGCAAGTTTTTAAATATAAAAAAAAATTGGCTTTAATCGAGACCATTTATTCTTTGAACCATCGCAATAGGTGCATTGCTTCAAAGAGGGGCAAAATGTAGACATCGAAAATATACTGATTGACATCGTGCATCTGATCCTGACTTAATAACATCGTTTCTTCCTAGATCATCCCTCGGTCTAACCGTTTAATCAAATTCCCTTATCTGATTAAATTCATCAATGTTCATCTCTCAATTAAATAAATCATTTTGTCTAATTAAGCCACTTTCTCTTGTTAATTAAATCAATCCATCTAATCTAATTATCCCTATTTAATCAAATAATCAATTTATTTTATTAAATCTCTAAAGTCTATCCATTAAATTAAATAAATTAAAAACTTATTTGATTTAATCTAACACCACCCCTTCTGATTAAATAAATCAAAATATTTATTTAATTAGCCTCTTATTATATTCCTCTCTTATCTAATTTAAATAAATCCATAAATCTAAGTCAAATAAGTCACATTATCTAATCTCTTGTTAAATTAATTTAACTTTGATTAATTTAACCTCATCTCATGTCACATCCTCTAGATAATGCAAGTTGCACATGAAAATAGATTTAATTCATTTATTAAATCCCTATTTTCCCTCACATGGCATCTTTTGGAATATTCCCCTAATTTGAAATTCAAAATCCAAGTGGGAATAAGTCCTTCCAACAAGGCATTTAAGATCTCTTACATGTCCTTTGCATTGAGCCAAGTGGCATTTATTGCATTTTCCCTTCCCTCTTACATGTCATTTCAACAAATTTGAATTTCAAATATTGACATTTATTGGCACAAACCCCAAGTCTTGCACAACCATCATCCATTCATAGCTTGACAAGTGGCACCATATCATTGGATGAAAGTTAGTCCCACATTGCTCAAATTTGGGCTTTCATCCATCTTGAAATCCTATAAATGAAGAGCTCCTCTCCTCATTTGATCCATCCACATTCCAAGCAAAGTTACCATGCTAAAATACTTAGCAATCCTCATCCATCATTTGAGTTCTTAGATAGGCTTTTTTTGTAGATTTGGCTTGGATCTCTCACATTCATCATCAAAGTGGATCAACATTCCTCAACAATCATCAACTTGCATTTTAGGGATTGGGAAAGGGCCAATTTTCACATCAAATTGGCACCAATTCCCCCATGGGATTAAGAGTTTGCTTGCTTAATTAGGATTCAATCTTGTTTTTGTGATTTCATTGTATTTTTCATCATTTCCTTCCTAATTTGAGCTATGTTAATGAATCTCATGGGGAATCCATGTTTAGGCTTGCATTTTCTTGTTTAACTTGCTTAATCATGTTGTTTTGTAGGTACCTAGATTTGGGGTTCACACATATTTTCTGAGCTAACCTACATTCAATGCTCCCAGTGCCTCACTCTTCTCACCATCTTTATAACCTTTCATTCTATAAAGTTCTTGTTTTTTCTTCACTTGCACACAACTGTGTGCTCGGTTCATCCTTTGCAAGTTTCAAACCTTTACCACAACTTATGATGCTCAGACTCTAGCTAAGAGATGGATAGATGCTGGTTGGTGAATATTACAAGCAACTTCTTTCTATTGTTTTTTTTTTATCGGTGATAAAGTTGATTTTTATTAATAAAATTAAAAAATTACAAGGCGTTTCCCAACACAACTTCTTCTTGAGAATCCCTAACAACAACATAAAGCTTCACTTCAAGAACTCTTAGCCCTATCTTCTATCCATCCCACAAACCTTTGCAATAGTTACAGACAAAAATACTACATCAAATAAAGAGCCTCCATAAACAACTAAACTACAACCACAATAACCTGAAACAAAGACCTATTGATAGGTCATGGGTTGGGGGCTCAAACTGGTCTTCTCTTGGTTTGAGATCGGAGAACCATCGCAAACGATTTCTTTGTTACTTTCTTTGCTCTCTTCCCCTTGACAATTTGCCAACCGTCCACCATAGCAACCTCCTTCTGCCAATCCAATTCTTTGTCAAGAGGGCTCCTCAAAATTCCTATCAGACTGCCAGATGCATGTGGATCCTGTTCTTCAACTTTCCTTTTCCCAACTTCTTTCTCTTGCAACCTCACCCCCCTCTTTTCTCCCGACATTTTGGTGTTGTTGCCCCATTTTTAAAGATCAACTCTTGTTCACTTCCATTGGAAGCAACAATAACTCTATTCCCATCCACACTCCCTTCCTATGGCAGAACCTCACTCATCTATTGTTGATCCGCCCTACTAACATTAGGTACCAATGTCTTCCCTTCCAACACCTGAGTCTCAACATTTTGACCTGCCACTACCCTGCCTTCCAAAAGATGGTTCTCTTTCCTTTCCACTTTTTTTTCCACTGTGTAATGCTGTCGAGCAACATCCTTCCACCGGGAAGCAGATTTACGTGTTTTGCATTTGGCACAATGTGCAGCCAAGTTCCCTATTTGAAAACAAATTTTACACCTAAAGGGTACCCCTTCAAAATCCAGAGGCTGCACCCAACATCCCTTTGAGGTTTTTATCTGGATCTCTTCCGGTAGCTCCTTGGACACATCCATTTCCACCAAATTTCGGGCAAAGGTTGAGTCTAGTAAATTTGATGAACCCTCATCTACCATTAGGAAACTTCCTAAAGAGTTCCCTACAGCCTCCAAGCAGGAATCAAACCAAAAATGCAGAGGAAGGTTAGGAAGTCTTACCCAAAGAGGCACCCTCTCAAAAATTTCAGTGGCTGGGTTAAAAGCTGGATGCCATGGCTTTAGCAGCAAAGTAAACTTTCTTTCCCAATCCCAATGGTATTCACACAGAATCTTATGTCTATCTTCCTCTTTTTCAAAAACCACAATGAAAAATCCTTTAGCCATGGGATATATTTGAACATACCCAACTAAAACAGGCTCCCAGAAATTAGAAATCCACTGGTGAAGGTCTATTAGGCTTGGCCAAAAGCCCTTGAATCGCCCAATCAAACCCAACCCAGAAAAAACATTTTCAATGAAGATCACTTCTTGTTCCAGCTCACTATCCAGCTCCACTGTGACAGTTCTAGCTGCAAGAGTTGAAACGGGATCCCCTCCTCTCTTCCCTGTCGGGATTTTTCCCATTTGCCTCAATGTCTAGGAGGGTCCTACTTGCCTTCCATTCTCAGTCGCCTTGGCCCCTTTTATTCCACTGTCTCCCCCTGGGCCGCGAGCAATAGAAGATCCTTGTTTGTTTCCTTACTGTGGATGTTGGTCATTCTCGTCCAGGCCCAAACCTCTGCCAGTTTGAGCTCTAAGCTTCTCAGCGCCCACTGCTTGGGCTTCACTAATAGACTCCCCCTAACGTATCCTTCATAGCACCGAAAACCACTATCATTGCCTTGCGAAGCCTTCCCAACCGAGCACAGACCTATTAGAACCCTAGTCGCCTCAACGGTAGTCTACAGTCGACCATTGCTCTCCATCCTCTTTTTTAGCTTCTTTCTATTGTTACATATACATGTATGTATCTCTTTATGCACATGTATATGTATATGTATATACATATTCATATACATAGACATACATATGTATATATATGTATATGTATATGTATATATGTATACATAGATATAGACATATACATATACATACCAATATACATACACATACACATACACATACACATACACATATACATATACAATTCAGTCATGCAACTATTCTATCTTTTTTAGGTGCCATTGATGAATTTGGGGGTGTTTTCTTTTTCATAGGTGATGCTTCATCTTCAATTCAATGTAAATGAATGCATATATATTATTCTACTATGGTTCAATTAAGTCATGCAAATGAATGCATGTAAGCAATGATGCAATTTTTCATTTCAGTAACAAACAATATAGTTGGTTGTTTTGATGCCATTCATAATTTGGGGTGGTTCTCTTTTTCATAGGTTTTGCATGTAAGCAATTCTATATACATATGCACATATATATACATATATGTATATGTAGATATATATACATGTATACACAAATATACATAAATGTATACATAAATATATATACACATACACATACACATACACATACACATACACATACACATACACATACACATACACATACACATACACATACACATACACATACACAACATTGTATGTTGTTTCGATGCCATAGATAAATTTGGGGGTGTTCCATTTTTCAAATGAATGCATATAAGCAATGTTGCAATTTGTCATTGCAGTAACAAATAATATTGTTGGTTGTTTCGATGCCATAGATAAATTTGGGGTTCTCTTTTTCATAGGTTTTGCATGTAAGCAATTCTATATACATACACATACACATCCACATCCACATATACATATACATATACATAAAACATACACATACAAATATACATATACATATAGGTTATGCTTCATCAATTCAATCAACTAAGCAATAGAAACATAAATATATTCTTGGTAAGCAAAATAGTGCATTTATCCAATTCTATATACATATATGTTTATGTATACATATATATATATACACATATACATATACATGTACATTTATGTACACATACACATATACATATACACATTGGTTGTGCTTCATCAATTCAGTCATATAAATATGGTTGTTTTGTTAATGTAGACTGTAGAAAATTGGATGTGCACGTATTGACTCCTCTCCCCTATAGAGTCATGTGTGTTCTTGCATTCAGTAATGAATTAGGGAGACTTGATTTTATGAATGCTCGTTTGATGGCAACCTATGTTGCACGGGTCCAAAATTCCATTTGAATTGTGAAGTGTTGCATAGGTAACCATTGAAAGCCTTCACAAAACCAAGTCCCCTAAGTGATTCAAATAAAAAGATACAATAGTTGCATGATTCAATTGATGTACCCTAACCTATTAAAAAGATAACACCCCCAAATGAATCAAAGCACCTATACAATAGAACACACTTGCAATTAATCAAAGGCACCTAAAATTGATAGAATTGTTGCATGGCTGATTTAATGAAGGATAACTTATGCAAAAGAGAACCCCCCAAAATTAATTGAATGGTAGACCTTCATGTTGGAACCATGAAAAGAATTGTAAATTCCAACCATACTAATACTAAACACAATTTGCAATGTCAAAGTTTGTGCAATTGTTACAAGATGTAATGGTTTAGGGAGACTTGATTTTCCCAAAGTCTTTGTAATGGTAATCTATGTTTCACTTTGTCCACAATTGGACCTTTCAATTGTGAAGTGCTACATAGGCAACCATGAAAGGCCTTAAGAAAACCAAGTCCCCTAAATACATGTTCTAACAAAGCTTTGCTGCTCATTATTGTTCTATGGTAATACATGTGAATACTTGAAGGTTTTAATGGCTATTTGAATTGAGAATTATTTGAATCTGATTGATGGTTGTTTGGTGAATTTGATTGATTTCCGCCATTAATTATTCAGTTAATTAGTTTGGTGTATTGTTTGCAATTGTTTCCATAATTTTGTATTTAATAATGGGTGTCTTACAGCTTGTAAAAATGGAAGTAGATGGGATTTTGTTCACCACGACTACGTTCGCACCCTACTTGGTGATATGGGACAGACTCATGCTGATATGTGTTGTAGGTTTCATGATTGATGAGATAGGCGGATGCATTTTCTTGTTGGTTTGGTTATGCTACGACGGGAAACATAGTTGTAATGGGTTCGCCAGTCGCTCAAAGATGAGTTAGATGGGTTTGCATTGTGTTGACTTGGCACCTTGTTTATGTTGTGTAATTGTGATTAATGTGAAAGTGACACTTGCATTGGTACAATAATTGGGTTTACCAGTTTACGGGGAAGGGTGCATGTCTTAATGTTTGGGCTGTTTAAATTCCATGTCAGAATGCTACTTGTTATATGTCAGATACAAATTGGATACACTTCATCATGTTTGGTTGCCAGTGTGTACTTGTTTTGTTTTGAAATGAATGTTATGAAGTGTGCATTTTAAATCCATTTTATGTTTGATGTCATCATGCCTATTTATGGATGAATTTTTTTTTAAGTTGTGGAGGACCGACGTATAGGTGCACATCATATAAAGTAGAGGACACCCTCAAATTAATCAATGACACCTAAAAAAGATACAATTGTTGCAGGTCTGAATTTATGAAGCATACACATACACATACACATATACATATATATAGACATAAGTGAATTAAACACGACTGTAGAGAAGTATATCAAGGGGCAGCGAGTGATAAATGCGGTGCAGTGAAGTGTTAGGATGGCTAACTGAGAGAAGTAGACGTGGCAAGGTTGTCCACTTAAGACCTCTTCACACATCTATACACACACATTTACATATACACATACACATTTACACATACAAATTTACATTATATACATATACATACACGCAGACATACACATAGACATACACATACACACACACACACACATACACATACACATACACATACACATACACATACACATACACATATAGATTGACATAGGCATAAACATAGACATAGACATAGACATACAAATTTACATAGACAGACACATAGACATAAACATAGACATACACACAAACATAGAGATGGACATGGACATGGACATAGACATAGACATAAACATACATGTATACACATACAAAGTTACATAATCATAGACATAGACATAGACACATAGACATAGACATAGACATAGACATACACAAAACACATACATACACTTACATTACCATCATTGTGAAGAAAAAATGAGAAGTTGCTAGAATGAAAGGCTGTAAAGTTGACAAGTGTGTGAGGCACTAGGAACATTAGATGCAGGTTGGCTCGAAAAATACGCAGGATGTTGTAAAAGTAGTATATGTACATATGTATATGTATATACATACATACATACATACATACATACATACATACATATATATATATATATATACATATACATATGTCTATATATATATATACAGATAGATAGATAGACATATTCATATACATATTCATATATGTATATGTCCATACATATGCATATATATATAAAGAAGATGCAAAGACCTCAAGCATATACAAGTTGGATACACTTCATCATGTTTGGCTGCCAGCGTGTAATTGTTTTGTTTCAAAATAAATACAATTACGTGTGCATTTAATATCTGATATACATATACATATGTATATGTCTATACATATGCATATATATAAACGAGTAAACGTGCATTTAATATCCAATATGTGTTTGATATCATCGTGTTTTTTCCTAACTTGTGGAGGACCGGTGTATCATTGTGGGAAATTATTCATTAGTAGAATAGATGGTTGAATTGATGAAGTGAAACTTACAAACAAGAGAAGAACCCAAAAATTATCTATGCTACCTAAAAATGGTACAATATATGCATGACTAATTTGATGAAGCAGAACCTAACAAAAATAGAACGCTCCCATATATTTCCAAGGCATGAAAAGAAGGTACAATAATTGGATGACTAAATTGATGGAAAATAACCTATGCAAAAGATAACACCCCCAAAATAATCAATGGCACCTAAAAAAAGATACAAACATTTGCATTACAAATTTAATGAAGTAGCACATATGATAATCGTAACACCCCTATATTTATCAAGGACACCAAAAAAAGGCTACGTAGTTGGCAAATGAACTGATGAAACGTAACCTATGAAAAACATAGTACCCAACAAATTCCAAATGACCCCTGAAACTGGTAGAATAGATGAAGTCTAACCATGATGAAGTTGAAGTTACAAACAAGGTAACACCCCCAAAAATATCTACGATACCTAATCAAGCATAACCTATGAAAAAAATAAGACCTCCAAATTTTTGTAATGCAAATAAAAAAAGCTCCAATAATTGCACGCCTGGATTGATGAATCCTAACCATTGGGAAACATACCCCCCCCCAATTTAATGAATGTCACCTAAAGAAAATAGCATTAATGAATGAATGAAGCAACACCTATGAAAAACCTAATCCCCTAATTTTATCAATGGCACGTAGAAATGGTACTAAGCAACATTAATCGAAACGTGAACATTAACCCATGACTGTAATGGCTGTAATGAAGAACAATATAAAGCTTACGAATGGAAAACAGTAAGAATATAACAATTATCACATATGTATATGATTGAATTGATGGAGCATAACCCATAAAAAAATAACACCAACATATTTATCTATGGCATAGAAACAACACACATTTTTAAAGTCACTGAATAGATGAAGCAAAACCTAAAATTTTTTTTAACCCAAATTATTATTTTTGGTTAATGAAACAAAGAACACAACCCAACTGAATGATAATGTAGAACCTATAAGAATAGGATAAGTAGAGTCAATGATAATGCATAACCTATGAGAATACAATAAGAAGAGTCAATGATAATACAGAACCTATGAGAAAACGATCATAAGCTTTGTCAATGATAATGCAGAACCTGTGAGAATACAATAAGTAGAGTCAATGATAATGTAGAACCTATGAGAATACGATAAGAAGAGTCAATGATAATGTGGAACCTATGAGAATAGGATAATCAAAGTCAATGATAATGCATAACCTATGAGAATACGATAAGAAGAGTCAATGATAATGTAGAATCTATGAGAATAGGATAGTCGAAGTCAATGATAATTTAGAACCTATGAGAAAGAATATGATAACCACTTGAGGCATTTATTAACTACGCTTATGGTAATATATGGTAATATCAAAGGCACCTACAAATAGTAATCAATAACATTAATTGAAAAAATATTGAGCACAGTATATTCAATGTAGATGAATGGTAGAACATAGATTTTAGGAGATTGTTAAATGATCAAGACTGTCCACCTAGGGACTGGGCCCTTGTTTGTGTGTTAAAGATACATGAATTGAAAAACTTTAGATTAAAAAATTAGGCTATTTTAAATTAAAACAATTTATATGAGACGTGAGACATTAATAGTGTAACCATTGTAGTCTAAAGGAAAAGTCCATATTAATTTGCTCATATATCAATGTTTGGTTCTAAAATTTAAAAATCTCACACTTAAGTAGTTACATTCTTTTTAATCTTTCTATGGGAGGTGGGAATACTAATACTATTATTATGTTTTATAATTTGATCAAATAAATCCATGAAAGAACATAATGAGAATAACATGGAATTAGATGTTAATAATATATATTTTTTTCTCAAAATTGTTTCAAAAGATCCAAATTACTTTATGAATTATTCTATTGGATAATAGTTGGCAATGGTCGTATTAGCATGATACAAGTTATTGGATTCATAATTAATTGTGTAATTGATGGAATCTTTTTAAATCTATTTATTTTGACTTATAAAAGTTAAAAATGTAGCCAACTATTTTCAGAGCTTAGGAGTGGAAAATAATAAGAGTTTAACAATTATCACAAATGTATATGAATGATTTGATGGAGCATAACCCATAAAAAAATAACACTAACATATTTATCTATGGCTCATAAACAACATAAATGTTTTAAGTCATTGAATAGATGAATGACACGGAAACAACATAAATTTTTTAAGTGACTGAAAAGATGAAGCAAAACCTAAAAAAAGATTAACCCACATTATTCATTTTGGTTTATGAAACAAAGAACACAACCTAACTCAATGATAATACAAAACCTATGATAATACGATAAGCAGAGTCAATGATAATGTAGAACCTATGAGAATACAATAAGCAAAGTCAATGATAATGCAAAACTTATGAGATAACAATTAGCAGAGTGAATGATAATGCAAAACCTGTGAGATTACGATAAGTAGAGTCAATGATAATGCAAAACCTATGAGAATACAATATGCAGAGTTAATGACAATGCAAAACCTATGAGAATAGGATAACTAAAGTCAATGATAATGGAGAACCTATGAGAAAGAATACGATAACCAAAGTATATGATAATATAGAACCTATGAAATAGAAATGGTAAAACTATGACTGTAATATTTGCAAAATAAACCCTAGGGAAACATAGATGCTAAACTATGAGTGCTATATTTGCAAAATAAACCCTAATGAAAGAGAAATGCCAAAATATGAGTGTAATATTTGCAATATAAACCCTACAGAGTAGATTCCATATAAACAAAAATACAGCTTCATCTATGGCAAGGAAACAACAAACAATATTATTAATGAAAGAAGAAAACAAGCCCAGAAATTTCAATGGCAGGGAAACAACCAGCAATATTATTATCTATTCTATAAAGAAAGCAATGCTTGAACATAAGATTAATTTCCAAAGATTCAGTATAATTATGAACACAAATAGGACAATGTTCATAAACACTAAACTTCAACAAAAAAAACGATTTCTGCAACACCAAAAGTCTAATAAAACAAACAAAAATTGCAAAGAAAACTCAAAAAACCGAATAATGGCGAGCCTTAGTGAGCAAGCTCACCTAGGTCGAATGGCTCAATGTACCACCCAAACATCAGCTGAATCTTGAGCATAGTGGCGAGAAACTCGTTCATTGCTTGCATGCCCGAAGTGGAGTTGTTGGTGACGTTCACTAACTGGCGTGTACCCATCTCCTAACCAACATCTACCCAAATACGAACCGGTCTTCGAGCATCGCAGGTTGTGGTAAATGTTTGAAGATTGCAGACAACGAACCGAGTAGGTAGTGGTGCACAAGTGAAGAAAGAACGACAACTTGCTAGAATAAAACGCTGAAAAGATGGTGAGAAGAGTGAAGCACTGGGAGCATTCAATGCATGTTAGCTCGAAAAAAACGTAGGGTGGTATGGAGCTTAGGAGAGGAGACTTGCATTCAACATGACAGTTGAGAAGTATAGGAAGTGGCGACAAGTGATAAATGCGACGAAGTGGATTCTTAGGGTGGCAGACTGAGAGAAGTTGATGTGGCAAGGCTGTTAACTTTCGACTTCGTGCCATGCAGGAAGTGGCACCTGAAGTGCCTACGTATCAATTGACGGGTCATTTTTTTGATTTGTAAAACGCGTGGACAAATATCGTCCTCCCTTATGGCAAAATAATTGCAAATTTTTAAAAAATAATTTTATATTGTTTATATAATAATTTTTCATAATAAGTATAAGGCAAAAAAATTTATTGATCCACATGGCCTGTCCGATTTTGGGTGCGTATCGGCTCCTCTCCCCTACCAAAATTACCAGTTTTCCCAAATTCTCTTTCTATTTTAACGGGAACATAGCTACTGCCTAAAACCCCCTAAAATCCTGAACAGCTGTGACTGCGAAACGCTAAACCCTCGAGAACTCCTAAACCTCTGTAGTATGGCATCTCGAGCAGCGTCAAGGTCTCTGAGGTCCGCGTTCCGTTCAGCTGGAAACTCATTTAGAGCTGCAGAGGGTGCTAACCGCAGCAGCTCGAGTTCCTTTTCAGCAAGAAATGGCGGTGAAAAGGCAATCTTTAGAAGACGATGCGTCAAGTCAATGATACCGTTGCACAATGTTGTTGCCGCTGCTAAACTTGTATCTCACCTTTCTGTCAGCTCAAGAACTTGCAGCGCCCTTTCCCTTGGTACAATATTTTTCTTCATCTATTCTTCTCGGTTTTTCATTTGGTTTGAAGGTTTTACAAATTCTATTTTTTAAAATAATTTTTGGTAATCCGAATTCTTAAATGTTCCGCCTAGTTTTCACCACTTGGAGTATCTCTTCCATCAAATTCTTCTATTTTATCTTATGCATATTCCATTTTGTACTCTTCGGCTTAGTATTCAAATTTCACGACTTATCTCTTCCGTCAAATTCACCTGAACTCTTGCCCATTTCAATTTCAAATGGAAATTGTTGTGGGGTTTCGAACTTAAATTAAGTTTAATAGATTTCTATTTTATGAAAGAGGCTTCTAGAACTAGATAAGAAAGAACTTACTAATGGTAAAATTTTAGGCTGTAAACAAAAAAGTATAATACGAGTTGTTTGGAAAGATTCAGGTTCTTTACAAAAATATTCTCCAAAGAACGTGAATTCATTATTTTTATCCTTTTGAAAGAGAGAACTATTGAATAAAGAGGAAAGATTCAGGCTCTTCACAAAAATATTCTCCAAAGAATGTGAATTCATTATTTTTATCATTTTGAAAGAGAGAAATATTGAATAAAGAGGGAGAAAATATACCTGGAAAAAATAGTAATATTCTTAAATTGCCAAAAAAAGGTTTATTGTAAAAATACAAATATCATGATATCTTAGAATAAACAAGAGGATTACTAGATGCTTTTCAACGAGCTACAACCAACTAGGAAAGCAGAGAAGCGTTCACTCAATTTTTTGGAGAATGTGCCCAAATAGGTGGAAGAATAACACCCATTGTTAGACATTACGCGGCAGTAATGAAAATTCGTCCAAGTACAATTTGGAGAGGTCAAGGCATTAGGATATAACTTTATAAGCAATTGCTCTAGCAATTTTAGTGGATGGAATTATTTCCAACAAGGCCTCTATTTGCTTCTCACGAATGATTAGAATTCATTTTGGAAGTTGGGAGGAGAGATCTATTTGTAGGGTTGAATTCATAGGGCTGTAACAATGCAAAATTTATGAGTGGTAAAAAAATGCAAGTGGTAGGTTTTTTTTTTTTTTATTAAACTGTAGGAATCGGTTGGGTATCCGTCCCCCTATAAACTGCAGTGTTCATGGTAAACTTTTTTTCACGTGTCTGGTGGTGTTGGCACGACACACTCTCTAGTACCACAGGTTTGGGGGGCGACTAGACTTCGTGATCTCTTGCTTGCAACAGGATGCTTTAGCCAATTGAGCTAGGCCCCCCGCTCCCCCAATGAAAGTGGTAGATTAGCAATCAAGTGAAGTTTGGAATATTCCAACCAAATAGTCATAAATTCATGGTTCTAAAATTTGGTAAGAATTTTCAATATTTTCAGCCGGCAAGTAACTTGCCCACAACTTGAGCTGAGTGATGGAAGAGTAAGTGTTTGATGCAGTCAGGATAGGGAGCCAAATTAATGGCAGCCTTAGCTTTGAAGCCAAAACCTAGATATAATACTCGGCTCTAGGAAAATTCACCGAAGGAAAATTCACCGTCAGCAATTCACCAACAAGTAAAATTCACCGCCAGCAATTCACCAATATTTTTCAATATATATTTCAAAACTTGGTGAATTGCTGGCGATGAATTTTGCTTGGCGGTGAATTTTCCGTCGGTGAATTTTCCATGGCAGTGAATTGCTGGCGGTGAATTTTCCTTTGATGAATTGCTGGCGATGAATTTGCCGGATACCATAATACTCATATCCCCAAAAGGCTAAAACATGATGAAGACACCCATTGTTGGGCATTATTTGGTAGTATCTGTTTGGCAATTGGAAGGACAGGTCTATCTATAGGGATGATTTCATAGGACAGTAATTATGTAAAAAATTTGAGTGCTAAAAAAGTGGAAGTGATAGACAAGCAATGAATTAAAGTTTGGGGTTTTCCAACCAAATAGTTATTTAATATTACTTAATGGTTCTAAATCTCAGTGGGTACTGACAAGAATTTCAGCCCAGCAAGCAACTTGCCCATGACATGCGAGCTGAGTGGTGGAAGAGCAATTGTTCATCTTCGGTAATAATTCCTTTGCATCTTGTAACACTAATTACTAAATTACTAATGTGTTGTACCCAAAACCAAAATTTTTGCTTCACTAAGGCATTTTGCTTAATTGAGTCTTAATCTTGTTAAGGTGATGTCAGAAGGTCGTTTTTGGGCTTTTCAAATATGGAGGTGGTGTCAGTGTCGTGTCAGTCTGTTACTGAAGAGATTTAAGAAAAGTGAAAATCTGAAGAAAAATCATCAAAATTTTCTATCTCTGGAGAGGGAAGCACATTTTCAAATGGGCGCCCTATCTTTTAGGGGCTCAGATCCTGTTTCTAGGGTTTGTCACCTCCAACAGACTTTTGTTCGGCGTCACGTCAGCTTCGTAGTGAGCTATCAAACCTGTCAAATGGACCTGTTTCGAGCAAGTTGTGGAAGATACAGTGCAAAACAAGGCGAAGACGAGAATTGGCCAACACTGGTAAAAAGCGCAGCTTTTCAAAAAGGCGCCCATCTTTTTGAGGTGTCAGATGAAGGTTTTTGACTAAATGCCATCCAAGATGTTTATCTCACATTTGTTCAAGCTTCGCGACGCATTCGTCAGTGGGTGAATCTAAGTTGATGAAGTGCCTGAACCTGAGGTCAAACGTAGGGTCAAATCTTAGTCAGAATATTAAAGGAAAAAGCAAAAGAGCACTTTTTGAGAAAGGCGCCTAAGCTTTTCAGGCCTTTAATGCTTTCTTTTTGATAGTTTCAGATATTCAATGTGTCCGTGTTACGTTCAGCTTTCCGTTGCCTGTCTTCATCAGATCAGAAGATGTCTTAGCAGCTTGCAGTCAGAGTTTTTGTATTATTTTAGTCATTTCCAGAAATGGCTAAGTCTGGAGTGAAAAGAGCAACTTTTCAAAAAGGCGCCCTTGTTCTTCACCCCTCAAATGATGTTTTCTTGGGAAATGTGCCTTTGCAGTTGTCATGCAGAATGAGGTCAGCTCCGCAGTGAACCTGGGATCCAGTCTTGGAAGTTGGTAAAACAAAAGTTATGAAGGATTTATCTTTCCCTTCGTATGAAATACAAAAGTCAAAATTTGACTAAGTCTGAGAAAAAGCGCAGCTTTTGAAATAGGTGCTTGGATTTTTGAGCCTTCAGATGTCAATTTTATGGCATATAGTCTCAAGGTACCTTTTGATCAGTTTTTGCTTAGCTCTGCAATGCACCTGTCAGCCAGTCAGTCGGAGAAGTCAGTCAACTAGTGTCAGAGGATGAACAGAGGTCTCGACAGAGGTTTTAGCTTAAATTTTCATAAAATTTGGCTAAGTCTGGAATTCGCTTGAGAGTTCAAAGTTGAATTTTCGAAAGTGAGTTGAATGGATGCCTTAACTGGAGTTCTGACTGCAGTTAGACTAAACGTTTTCTGGGTTGTCATCTTCAGTTCATATATTGGCATGTTGAGTAATCTTTCAGTTTGCATGTCGGGTTAACTAGTTTGCATGTTCAGTTAACTATCTTGCATGTTGAGTTAACTTGATTGCATGTCTACTTAACTGAAGATTATCAGTGAATGTCAACTGGAGTTTACATGCATGGCGAATTTGGTTGCAATTGTGAAGTTTTTAGTGAAGATGGTGCTTCATTGAGTGTCAACTGAAGTTCAAGAAGGAACGCCATATTTTGATGAAGCATAAATTAGTGAAGTATGGCGCATGAAGATGTTAGCTTCAGTTATCAAAAGGGTCACCATATTTAGATGTTTAATGATGAAGCATAGTTTTGTGAAGCTGACGCATTTTACAAAGAATGATAATTTAAGTTCCAAAAAGGTTGTTATTTTTAGCATAAATGTGAAGTTGGCGCTTCACTTTGAATGTCAACTAAAGTTTTCAAAAGGGACGCTTTAATTCTTATTTGTAAATTTAATGAATTTTGAAGTATGGCAAATTCAACAAGGATTGTCAACTAAAGTCAAAATTCGCATGAGGTTTTAAATAAATTTGCAACTGAAGATTGAAAGGGAAACCCTAAAGCATGATGCTTTATTTAGCTTATTTTAGTTTCAGTTAACTAAAATTGGGGTCCAATCATAAGCCAAGCGCATTTTTCAAGGTTTAATGTCTTTGTGTGAATTTCAATGATGAAAATCTACTTATTCAAGCATTGGCATCCATTATTTCTTCATCTCAAGCTTCGAAATATACATTCTTCTTGAGCGAGCAGCAAGCTAAAGGTGATTCAGGTGTCCGAATTCAGCATTCTTCGAAGCAACGAGTTCAGATTGTTCAGAGGAAGAAGATTCTAGACTTTATTTTCACTTTGCATGCAGGTTTTATCAAGTTCCAAAGAAGAGGTTGGCAGATTTTTCAGAAGCAGACAAGCAAAACTTTCTATCTTCTGTCTTATTTCTTCTATTTCTCATCTTAGGTACTTTCTTCGCATGTCAAAGAAAACGGAAAAATATTCAGAATCTGATCATCTGGGTTTGCATATTTCAGCATCAGCAGCAAAACCCACGTCTTAGATTTTTTCGAGAAAATCGCCCCGTAGCCTTCATTCTGAAGCTCTGTGCTTTTTTCGAGAATTTCTTTGCATGTGGGATAAAATCACATCTTTTTGAAAATCTCATCATTTGGGTTTGTTCAGAATTCCGTTGTGCACAAAACCCATGTTCCAGATTTTCTCAAGAAAAATTGCCCCAAGAAGCTCTAAAACCCCTTTAGTTCTCGACTAAAGAATCTTTGCATGTCAAGCTAAACGACGTGTTTTCACATTCTGATGTTGTGGGTTGTTTTAGAATCATTTTCCGGACAAAACCCATGTCTCAGAATTTTTGGTGAAAATTATCCTGACAGGTATTTTTAGCCTCACCAGGAGCCATTTTAGCTTTCCGGAGAAAGTTGTCAGAACATTGCCGTGTTCACAGTCAATGGGCGAGTTTTTCAGAAGGCGATTCAACTAGACTGAATTCAAGACCAAATCGGTCTTAATTTAGGTTTTCATTAGAGTAGTTGACAATGAAGCGTTAGGCTGCAAAAGAAACAGAGATCACTTCATTTACGGAGCCGCCAAAGTCACTCAGATCTTGTGCCATTATCTTCGTGAAAATGGTACCTACGTTGATCTCGAGGTTGTACAAATTGAGTTTCAGAAGCATGTTTATGATATCTTGATAGAGGTTCTGATCACATTTTCAGTAATTTCAGCGAGTTTCAAGAAGGCGACTGAAAATGTTAAAGAATGTATGCATACAGTCAAGGAAAGTGACAGAGAATTGAAGAAGTAGATTATTATTTTTGGACAGCGTCAAAGTGCCAGATGACAGAGAGATCGATGAGTTCTTGGTCGAAGTGTTAGACCGAGTTGACATGGAGTGATCTGCCAATTGGAACCTGCAGTTAATTTCGAGGGTTGAGTCATGAGCAGCAGTTAACTCGACTTTCAGTCTTGAGTTTACTTGCTGACTTAACACATGCTTATCTCTTCCTCAGGATTATCATCACAGGAGTTAGGGTTAAGGTTTCCAGTTAACTGAAGGTAGTGTCCAGTTAACTTTGCTTTAAATAAAGACGTGCATGCTTGCACATGGTCCATTTAGGTTATTTGTACCAGTTAACTGATGGTAGCTTTCTAGTTAACTGTATAGTTTACTTAATTAGGGTTTAATAATTAATCTTGCATGCATTTGCGAGACTGTAGTTAACACAAGGTGATTTTAGGGTTCCCTACACCTTGATGTATATAAATAAGAGCTTTTGCTCATTTGTAATTAACTTTTGCTTGAGAGAGAAATATATGCTGCGCCTACCTTGCCCTCAATATTGCTCTTTTGGTATTTGTTCATGTGTCTTCGCTATTACGATTAATTGTTATGCCACATAGGGTTTCATGCAATTGTAATGGTGAATTCTTTCTGTTTTGTGAATCTTTATCATTATGATCAATTGTTATGCCACATAGGGTTTCAAGAGATTGTGATGATAAATCTGTTTTGTGTATCTTTACCATTGTGATCAATCGTTATGCCACATAGGGTTTCGAGAAATTACGGTGATAAATCTGTTTTGTGAATCTTTATCATTATAATCAAGGGTTATGCCACATAGGGTTTCGTGAGATTGTGATGATAAATCTGTTTTATGAGTCTTTACTATTATGGTCAAGTGTTATGCCACATAGGGTTTCATAAGATTGTCATGGTAAATTCTCAAATCTGTTTTGTGTCCAATAAACTTGTCTAGATTGAGCTGATAGATGCGCCACCTTGCCTTCAAGTAGAGAATCTAAACTCATTTATCGTCTGATAGTCAAACCCTGCTCCATTTCCTCATGCTCTGTTTTTTTGAGGAAATTGGATAGATTTAAAGTAGATAGCTTAGTTGTAGTTAATGATCTGCGAAACCAGAAAATCCTTAGCTGCAACGTTCTTGGTTTTCTTAACCTTGTGCCTCTTTCAGTTGAGAACAAAAAGATAGGACTTAGATTACTTTTCTTTTCCACGCATTCCAGCACAATGAGGGAGCTTCCCCTCCTAATTTGAAGAGCACTCATTGCGTAGTGTAAATAGCTGTCCGTACAAACCTGCACTCCAGAGGTGTTAGATTTTACGCCAACATAATGTACGCAAAGTCGCAAACAGATTAAAATTTAAATTAAATAGAGAAGATAGATATATATGCATCTGCTTTTACAGAATGTAATGTTCATCATACATTTAGATTAATAAAATTCAGTTACAGTTCTACTATATCTTTTGGATTTATGGATGCATGTCTTTTTCCAATGGAAATGGTAAATACACGGGAAACAGTAATTATACCATGATTGAAGAAAATCAAAATAATATATTATTTTCCCAAGATTTGATCAATTGGTTTTATATTGAATACAATGGCATTTATAAAGGCTCAACCATTTTGTGTAAGCAACCACCTATCAACTACCAAAATCATTCCACTTGACAATATCAATAGAACATACTAACAATGATTTACTAACCTACTAATTAACATTTATTTAATATTGATGACCTACCAATCATACTAACCGAGATGTAATATATCCAACATTCCTCCCTTATTACATCATTCTGAATAAAGTTAGTAACAATTGTACTAGACTGAGACAAACACAACAGCCCAAATATCTCACACCATCAAGGACACATCTAACCAAACAGATCAACGGGAATGCCTTTGCTATGTATTCAATACTTGTGAATTAAGACATACTTCTATCTGCAAGTACAATACTCTGCATGTGAGTCGAGGCATACTCCACAACCATAGCACTCCACCTATGAATCAAGACATATTCTGCATACACAGATATAAATCTACGGAAGATATCCCTCAAATGAACAAAGAGAACACATCTCTTCTTACATGAACACACCTCCTTGATCCAAAGGGGAGACAATATGAAGAGCTGGTGCATCTTCAGCAATGTACCCAATCTTCAAGTGAGAAGCTAATATGAGATGGAAAACGTTCCTCTATCCTCCTGGTGAGCCCTCCAACCTCCTCTTAGATACCTTAGATCTTGCCCATTGGATGCAACATAAAAATCACCAGAAGATCTTTGATAGCCCCAAGAGCAAAAGCATGCATGTCTAGTCTGGCCATTGTAAATTCAATTACCAAGGGTGTTAGATCCCATTGAGAATGCATTTTCCAAGAAATCCTATAAGAAGGCTTCAAAAACTGGAAAACTAACACCACCAACAGATCCAAAAGTAGCGAAAAACCTATAATTTGATTGGTTATATGCCTATGTTTGCTTAAAAAAATAAATCTCAAAACTATTATTCCATGGAGCATATTCAAACGTTTCAATGACATGATTTAAAAATTGCTTTATGAAGCCTTGACCCTGTGACCTCCAACTTTAGCAGTCACAACTTTGAAAGTTGCATAGACACCAACTGTGCTACTTCTCATCAGCAAATGAAAATTTGCTGCATGCGCTTATTTATGCTCTATTTAGTGTTTATATATTAATACAGAGATTTGATCTCATGACCATAAAGTTTCAAAGAAAATGGCTCAACGTCTGCCTCACATCTGTTTATATATCATAGTAAACAGCTTGCTTAATAAAACTGTGTAAGCATTACAGAAAAAGGTAAAATGGAACTTGAATAATGTTTTCACCACTTTTGCAATGCACCCAAATTTACTTTTCATGATTTGTTGCCTCAAATTGTTGTTCATTCAGTGAAATACTTCTGGGAATTTTTTTATTATCAATTCATCATTTTTCCATTGATGCAAATCCACCTCCAAAGGGGAAAACTTGATTTTGATTCAGAAAAAAATCAGATCTATATTGAGTAAAGCTTTTATCCAGTAACTGAACTAGTAAATAAACTAGTAATCCACTTCTATCAATTAAGATGTCAGCCTTCTAGGTCTTAGAAAAAAAGGCTATGCAGATCGTGACAGTCCACAATGGCAAGCAGACCATAAATTTTAGAAAAATGGCTGCACTTCAATCTTCAAACCTCTCTGGCTTTGTCTTGCATGGTCATACTAGCAAAACAGAAAACATTTCAGTGCCTTTGCTTGGAATCCTCTGTCTTCACCCTCCTTTCATTTTCATTTTAACATGCTCTGATACCACATTGAAATGGTAAATGTATAGTAAACAATAATATACCATGATTGAAGATGATGAAAACAATGTAATATTATTTTCACAGGATTGATCAATTGACTTGACATAGAATACAATGGTTTCCATAAAGCCTCAACCATTTCCCATAAACAACTACCTATCGTCTACCAAACCACTCTACCCAACAAGATTAATAAAACATACTAACCAACTAACAATCATATATTTCACATCTAATACCTACTAACCATACCGATTAAGATGTAATATTTCCATCGTTTATTTTCAATTCTGTATTTATAGTTTCTTTCCAAAGGTCCAGTCTTAAGAAAGTGTCTAACGAACAACCGACTTGGATCATCCATATTAAAGATGTCCTCTTCTGCCTTAAGATACACCATTCATCCAGCAGAATCTATAAAATAATTGTAAATAAATATTCTTCTGCATAATTATGCTGAAAGGATGACTACCAAACTTATTTTGAAGCTATCTATAGTTTTCCCATAACAAAACTTCAAGCTTTTCTATTGTAACATTACTAATGCCTATCCAACAAATTGTTGAGCATGCAACTCTTTATAATATTAGTGTTTCTTGTTGAAATTGTGAAACATTCACAAAGCAGGGATCAAACAGCAAATAAGAACACCTTCCATGCATGAGAGCTGCAAACAATTATTTGCTATTTTCTCAAAAAGAAAAACTTACAAAATTGAATAATGCAAAGAAGGATAATGCTTATAAGAGAAAACCCTAAATGAGAAAGGGATTAGATCATGACAAGTGTCGTCATTCTATATAATGGGACATAATGATCTAATAATAGTTCAATCTAATAAAAGAAAAAAACACTCCTAAGTTTAGCTTAAGTGCATAAAATGAAATTAACCTAATAATCAATTAAAGATTAATTAATTAATAGCTAATAAATGTTTACTCTAAAACCCTCTTTAAGTGTAATTTAGGGAGTAGCTAAAAAACTCTAAAAGCGAATGCATAAAAAACAAAGAATGCATGAATGGGTTTTGACAACAAGGCTTGATGAGACACCCATGTACAAGCAATCTAATCTCTCATAATTGGAGAAAAGGAGAAAATTTCATGGAAAAATCTCCTCTCTAAAAAAGAGAAAGGCGAATGAAGGACTAAAAAGTCTCCCAAAAAACAATATTCCAAAAAGACTAGGAACATGAAGAACATCATTGAAGCACGAAGTGTTAAATTTAGTGATCAGATTAAATGCACAGAAAATTAATTCAAAATCAGACACAATAACACAGCAGATACCTTGGGAAAACCCTCCTCTTGAGGGAGAAAAACCGAGCAACAATATATCTCTTATATATTGAAACAATATTAGAATCTCCTTTACAATAGAAGCCAATATGAATGCTTATAACATGCACTTCAATCTGATGCAATACAAAAGACAATCTGATGAAGATAATCTCAGCCAACAATAATATCGAACTTCTCTTGAACTCGATCTGCCTTGTATGAAATTCGCACTAAGAATGATATGAAGAATATCGAATGAACTGTATGAATGAATGAACGAATGGCACCTTCCTTATATACAATTTGAATGAGGAGTCTTCAATAGATGCGTCCATTCAAGTATAAAGTCGGCCTTCATGAAATGTGACAACTTTCCAATATAATCGCCGATTAGAGATGGGTTGGCCTCAATAAACAAATCGCAATCTTTCATAACAAATGATGTCGGCCTTAATTAAATTGTATCTTCTTAAGAATTCGTGCCTCTTCATTAAATCGCAATAAATATATAAATTAGATAGTCAAAGGCTATTATCTAATTTATTCAATATGACAAGGAGATCGGTTGGAAGTAGAGACCGACGATGTACATGAACATCAACATGAAGAAGTTATAGACAACTGTCAAAAGATGACTGCTATAGTGCTGAGATGAAGAACCTTCTCTGAAAATAAATGATGATCAAGATCAAGAAGACAAGAATCTGCATGAGTGCCCCCAACGACACTACTCAAACAATGATCAGATGGAAAACAAAGGAAAACACTTGACAGTTGAATATACAAATGGCACATGAATTTGCATAAGTGATCCTAATGACACTACTCAACCATGCAAGATGCAAGTTGAAAATACAGGTACCAATAGTTTGAAGAACACTGATCAAGTGAAGATGGAAGGTCGCCTCTAGAAATAGGAATGTAGGAGTGTCTATATGGTAAGTGTTTCATCTCATCGAAGTGCATGGGTAACCAACCGCTGCATCCACCTAGTAAATAGGAACAAATACTAGATATATAGTTTATTCCAAAACAAAACCAAGGAAGCATTAGCACCAACAGTAAGGGAGAGCCATGAGAGGTCCCCTGAAATTGTGTGTCACCAAGAAGTGCATGAAGGAGAATAAACATTTGAACATGCACATGAAAGTACTTGCAACTGAAAAAGGGTGTGCAAACCAAGACACACACGTATGAGGCAAGAATCACTAAGATTCGTTGTTGTTGTGGAAGGGACACCCACTTGACAAAAGTGTGATGGCAAAACAAAGGCACAACACAATCTCCCCATGACACTTTATAACATAGTGGAAGTACAAAAAGACACAACAAGATGTGTGTGGAATCCCCAAAAAACTACACCACAGTAACACTTTATCTCAGTGTGTCTACAATTAGAAAAGTGCTTACAAAAAATGTCTATGTAATGTCCCCTTTTTGGGAAACCCTAAATTTGCTCTAAATCCTTGATTTCTAAATGACAATTGAGTTAGGGAATATTTTCCTCCTGATTGAAACCTTGATAGGAATCCTCCATTCCCAATTGATAGTCCAAACATATCTTGCAATAACACTTAGTTCAATAGATCTTTTACCATTTACTTCTTCTTTCCAGCCTCCTGTTTTATCCCCTGATTTTAATCTGCTTTCAAGAACATATTTTATTCTCCCTTGCTTCGATGCTCTGTTCTTCCTTCTAATTTCTTTATGAATATATCTGTTGTTTGCTCAAAAATATGTGTCTCAGATTTCTTCTCAAACTTCCTCCTTTTGATAGATATCTTTAGACCTCTTCTGATTGCATTCTTTTTATCTCTTATTATTGCTTTAATCAGCGAATCACTACTTCCTTATTTCTTTCCACTCTATCTGCTGATATCTAAAACGATCCTTCCTCCATTGAATTTAGCTATCCTTTATATATCATTTGAACAAGTTTGATGTGAGAGGTTTTGTTGTTTTGAATAGTAGTGTCTTCTGCTCACCACCATTCAACACTACCTTTGGTTGCCTTAATCGCTACACTTAAGTGCATTCGTTAGTTCTAAATTATAAGTTGCTTCTCCTTAATACACTGCAGCCTTCATAGCTTCAATTGTTTTCATATAATTGTGATATGCCATGATCGCTGTCTTCCTTGATTCACCCATTCTTAATTTTTACTTCCTTATCTTAATTGCTCTTCACTGAGTATGCTTGCTGCTTAAAACTGCTGCTTCTATAGACTTCAAGCACAACATGTACGCTTGACTATTATTACACTTATCATCCACATCAACCTCTTTTGAGCTATGTGCTGAGCAACAGTGGGTTGATTCTGGCCAGCGTGGATGTCTAGGTAGTATTTTGAACATGAACATGTTTTCTCTTGGTCTAAATCGATAGAAACTATTGTTACTATAGCCCGATAACCTTCAGCGAATCTCCCTCGATAGAGTTTGTGATTTGTGAATATTGTGGGTGAGTACAGTAACATATATCTACATGCTTGACAATGATAAATTCTGAAGAATTTCCTTTTGATCACGAATTCGTTAATAGAGAGCGACTGTTGACCAGTGTTGCGAAGGATAATGTTGCAAATGATGTCACTGCCTCAAGAACTCCATATAAGATGGAATCGATATCATATTTGGTCCACTGTCGTCATATTATGAAGAGCGTGACAACCTGCTCGAGTGTATTACGAGAAGTAATTGGTAAAAAAATTGATGTATTATTTACAATGAGCAAAGCTCAATAAATAATTTACTTAAGAGAAACTGAAAGAAAAAAAATTGATGTATTATTTACAATGGGCAAAGCTCAATAAATAATTTACTTAAAAGAAACTGAAAGAAGATCGACAACGATCTTATCACCAATATAATACAATATTACATAATTGAACATTAAATAAATAAATATAATAAATATTATTTTAATACCCTCCCTTAATGCTCAATCTGTCAACTACACCAAGATGCCCCTTGAATTTCACAAACTTATCTAGACTGAGTGACTTGGTGAGAATATTTGTTGTCTGCTCCTTTGTCGGAACATACAACAACTGAACTAATCCGTTTTCAACAAGCTTCTGAATGAAGTGACAATGAGTTTCCATATGCTTGGTTCTTTCATGGAAGATTGGATTCTTGGCAAGTTTGAGAACTCCTTGATTATCATAGAACAAGGGAGTTGGACTTGCTTGAGATATTTGCATATCCGCAAGCATTCGGCGAAGCCAAACTGCCTTCCAAGCTACCTTAACTGCTCCCCGATACTCTACTTCTATCGAGGAGAGAGCCATTGCCTACTGCTTCTTACTAGTCCATGTGACTGCACCGGATCCCAAATTGAACACATACCTAGATGTTGATTTCTTGTCATCAACTGAACTTTCCCAATTTGAGTCTGTGAAACCATTGAGTCTAGGATCGTGACTCCTAGTGTAAAGAAGTCCATAATCAGAAGTGCCCTTCACATAACGCAACACACACTTCGCTGCTACCCAATGATTAGCCTTGGGGGCTGTCATGAAGCGTGAAATGTAGCTCATTGCAAAACTGAGGTCAGGTCTAGTGCTAGTGAGATAGATGAGGCTGCCCACTAGTTGCATGAACAATGATTCATCCATTGCCAGTGAGTCTAAGTTAGCTGACAACTTGAGCCCTTTTTCCATGGGTGTGGAGGCAGGTTTGCAATCCTGCATTCGAAACTTATCTAGTAGACTTCGAGCATATTTGAACTGGGAGATGAAGATACCACTCTTGGTCTGCCAAACCTCAATACCTAAATAGTAATGCAAAAGTCCCAAATCTGTCATGTCAAATGTGTTGCACAAACCCTGTTTGATCTTAGCAATCAAATGTGCCGAGCTGCTAGTAATGATCAAGTCATCCTCATAGACAACGAGAACAAGAATATCACTACCAATATGTTTGACATACAGATTAGAGTTAGATGGACTCCTCTAAAAGCCATGATCTATGAGCTACTTGTCAATCTTGATGTACCAAGCTCGAGGAGCCTGTTTTAGGCCATAGAGTGCTTTTACCAATCTGCACACCTTGTCTTCTTGACCGACAACCTTGAATCCTGGAGGCTGCGTCATGTAGACTTCTTCCTTCAACTCACCGTTGAGGAAAGCACTCTTAACATCCATCTGAAGGACTTTCCAACCAAACTAGGCTGCTAAGGCAAGGACGAGCTGAATGGTACTCATCTTGGTCGTTGGAGCAAAAGTATCCTCATAGTGAATGCCTTCATTCTGTGAGAATCCCCTAGCAACTAGATGACCTTTGTACTTGTCAAGGGTTCCGTCAGCTTTGTATTTAACCTTATACACCCATTTGTAGCTAATAGGCTTCTTCCTTGGAGGAAGATCAGAAAGGACCCAAGTGTGATTTTTCTGAATACTCTAGTATTCAGCCTCCATAGCCTTTTCCCACTCAGGAATTCCTTTAGCCTCTGAATATGTCTGAGGCTCATAGGCACTATGAATGTTGGCCATGAGAGCAAAATTAACTGTATGTTGCTGTTTGCTCTTGTTTCTGGATGATCTACCCTCAATGAGCTCATCATCATGAAGATCTCCAATAGTCTTAGCCCACCATTTAGGCCGGAGAGTAGAAGTGCCAACATTGGATCTAACAAGAGGAGTTGGAACTGGTTGTGGATCTGGAACAAGTCCATTGGGTGGAAGATCAATATCATCTGGAGCAAAATCAGGTTGAGCATCATCAAAGACAGAGTCTTCGTCATCCTTCCCATCAGGTGAACCTAATGGAAGATGGACACCCAATCAGAAGCCTTCAAAGGCTAATCCTCAAAATGCTATGCAGGCAAGGAAAGGTGAAAAGGCCCTCGTTCTTCATCAAAGACAACATCCCGACTAAAGATGAGACGATCAGTGTCTACATCAATCAATCGTTAAGCCTTATGGTTGTCACTATACCCTGTGAACATAAGTTTTTGACTCTTGGAATCCAACTTTGAGCACCTGGCGTCTGAAATCTATACATATGCTAAAGAGCCAAAGATTTTCAAATGACTGATCCTGGGTTTGCGACCAGTCCAAGCTTCCTCAAGAGTCTTCCCCTTAATGGCGTGGGTAGGAGACCGATTAAGGAGATAGATAGCAGTGTAAACTGCTTCTGCCCAAAATTTATTAGGAACACTCCTATGTTGTAGCATGGAGCGGGCCATCTCAACAATTGTACAATTGTGCTGCTCAACAACACCATTTTGCTGAGGAGTGTAGGGTGTGGTTAACTAGCGTTTGATTCCATGTGTATCGCAGAAGTTGGAGAATGTAGTAGAACAAAATTCCCCCCCCCCCCCATTATCTGACCTAAGAGTGATTATGCAACAACCAGACTCTTTTTCTACTAAGGCCTTAAACTTCTGAAATATAGTAAACACATCTTATTTCTATCTAAGAAAATACACCCACATTTTACGACTAAAATCATCAACAAAAAGCAAGAAATACCTGCAACCAGTAACAGAAGGTGTATTCATTGGCCCACATGCATCAATGTGAACCAATTGCAATACCTTAGAGGCTCGCCATGAGTCACAATCTGTGAACGGTGTCCTGTGTTGCTTCCTAGCTTGACAAGCTCCACAAACGCCATGATGCCGAGTTTGGATGTAAGGTAAACCAGCTACAAGTTCCCCCGAGCTAGCTAAGAGAGATAGTGCACATTTGAGTTCCCATACCGCTGATGCCAAAGACTAGTAATAGCAAAATTTTTGGCTGCCAAGGCTACCTCTGGAGAATGACCTGTATCCACAAGTCTGTATAAACCATGATCCTCAATACCAATAGCCATTGTGGTGCAAGTCTCCTGATCAACAATGGAACATTTGTGTATATTGAATACCACATCCAACTGAGGAGAGTGCCGCATGATCTAACTGACTGAGAGAAGGTTTAGTTCCATGTCAACAACATAGTATACATTGACGAAATGAGATTCCTCCCACCAAACTGAATCTGAATAATGCCCGTACCGATTACTGTGTATTCTTCACCTCCTCCAAAAATAACTGAGTCAGTGCAAGGAGAAGTCTGTGAACCAGTCATGTCGATGTGAGAAGTGTTTCGAAGCACCTGAATCAATGTACCAGGCATAGGACTTCACATGATCTATAGGCCTTTTAGCCATAAGAGCGTAAAAGGCAAATTCCTTCTGCTGAGTGTGTTCGACAACATTCGCTTTTTGCTGAGACCCTCCCTGCTTCTTCCGCTCAAAAGCCAAACGTTGACGACAATCCTTCTTCATATGACCATACTTGTGGTAATAATTACACTGAATGTTCTTTTTCTTAGGGCTGCCGGAGGTTGACTTGAGCCTTTTTGCTGCAAAGGCCGACCTTTCCCTTTGTTCTTAGGCTAAGTTTTAGTTGTAAAAGCTTGTTCTCTAGAGGATGATGAGGCACTACTACCAAACTATTGTTTCTAGCGTTCTTGCTACAAGAGAATGGTACAAAGCTCTAGAAACTTTAGATCAACATTAGTAGATGTAATGTTGAGGGTTTCACCAAAGTGCTCATAGGACTTCGGTAGACTTTTCAAGGTGATTACTACCATATCCTCATCCTCCATCTTCTGACCAATCGCCTTCAACTGATCACAGATGCCCTGAATCTTTGTTAGATGCTCCTGCAAGGACATTCTCTCATCCATCATGATGGAGAATAGCTGTTTTTTTAGAAAGAATGCACGACTCTTGTCGGAGGTCTCATGCAAGTTTTTTAGATGCTCCCAAATCTCAGCAGTTGATTTGCCAGATGGAACCTGTGGAAGCTGATCATTAGTAACTGAAAGTTTAATGAGTGTCACCGCTTCACAATTTTGCTCGTCAACTTTTCCTGGGTTTTATCTGCCGTTGTGGGACAAGTAACATTGCCGAGAACAATCTAATCAAGGCAACGATATTCAAAGATGGTCATCATTTGCTACTTCCAGGTATTATAATTTTTGCCGTTGAAACATTGATTGCTTTCCAACATAATGTTGGTCAATGAAGCCATCTTTTTGCTTTTCGAGGCATGAAAAATGAGGTTTTGAAGCAGATACAAGGGCAGATTTCAAGACAAATCTGTTGGCACAAATTTTGAGACACTCAAAAAAAATTGAAAGCAACCCAGAAAAGGTCTCGAAAAACTCACAAAGAATCTGCGATCAAAATGATTTCTCGGTTGAAACTGAGGATGAAAACCCTAGCCGAAATTCTTAGAAACCCTAGGCAAACCGAGATACACCATCAAATAGGAAAAACATTTTGCAGCCTTGAAACCCTAGCTACTTGCAAAAAAACGACACCCAAAACAAATGAAAGGAAAATCTGCAGAGGAAAAACACGGGCTTGAAAACCCTAGACGAGTTGCAAAGCCAAGAAATGTTGTCACCCATTGCGGAAGACGAAAAACCAGGTCATGAAATCATGTCGTGGGCTCAACCATAGTCACAAGAAATACAGAGAGGTTGCAGGTAGAGAGAATAAAAACCAAACATGAGTTGCAGGTGTCACGGGCTTGATCGATCATAGATGTGTGCAGAGACGAACGCGTCTTCAAGTTGTTGCAAGACGATGTGGGCAAGAGGTCGTAGATGCACAGATGAACACGTCTTCAAGTGCACAAAAGAGTAAACAAACCTCCCACTAAAAATGTCGAGTTTCAAAGAGCCATGAAAACTAACAAACTTCAGGCATGACCTCAGAGGTGAGAAAATGAAAGCCAAACCCTTTAGTTAGATTGAAACAAAAATTTGAAAATTCTAAAATTTTTTCCAAAAAACAAGAAAAAATTTCTCTTGAAAAATTTTCTTGGAAAAAAATTCAAATTAAAAGGGCTCTGATACCATATTACGAGAAGTAATTGGTAAAAAAATTGATGTATTATTTACAATGAGCAAAGCTCAATAAATAATTTACAACATTTACAAATATAGCAAGTTTCTTAAAAGAAACTGAAAGAAGATCAACAACGATCTTATCACCAATATAATACAACAATATTACATAATTGAGCATTAAATAAATAAATAATAAATACTATTTTAATAGGGTGGCGGGAACAATAAAGGTTTGATGACGCTTAATGGTGGAGCCTTCAAAATCGTCATATCCCAAAATCACTTTACATTTACTAGATTTAGCAATCTACATTGTGTTCTTTAGAAACACCACGAGCTTGTCGCCACACAGTCTTACATTCTTACCAGATACAATCCCCAATCTCACCCATTCTTTACGAGCATATCGTGTCTTCTAATTCGTCTATAGTTATGTTGTCATTCTCATCTCCTATCGTAGAATACAATGTTCATCCAAATGTAGCGCTATAGGATGCCCTTTTCATCTATCTTTCCTTCGATGTTTGTACCCATCATGTTTTTATATTAATATATTTTATGTGCTTTATTGTAGTATAATTATAAATTGATTTTGCTAGTTTATATTAATTTTAATTATATCACAATGGTTATAAATATTAAAATATGATACTTGACTTTTATATCAATTTTATATACTTAATTCCCATTATATTAAATTATTATAATATTTATAATATTCATAATTATAATATTGTCTTTGACAGTTATAATTGTAACGACACCAAATGGTTCATAATTTTAGATATGCTTCTTCGTTATCTAAATGGTGCGATTTCAGGGATATGACAGTCACACTGCCCAAATAGGACAAAATGTTGGAAATACATGTAGCATAGCCAAAAACAAGTCATCCCGTGCAAACAAAAAGTTTCTAGGAGCCAAAAAGTCCAAGTAATTTACTAGAATGTGAAAACACAAAAAATGAATAAAATGCACTTGAGGGAAAATCTAGAAAAAGTGCATGGATAGTTGTGAAGAGCCTTGAAAGACCTTTCCAATGTTGCAAGAATTGTAAAAAATAGAGAAATTGGTCAAAATTTGTGATATCTAGGAGTGAAAACAACACTTTTGAATTCAATAGGTTGTAAAATGCACCAATAGCAAAATTTGGTGATGAGACCCACACCATTGGAAAATTTGTGGAACTAACTTTATGACGATATCGTGTTTGCCCAATTTCAACACCGTATGCCTAAGTTATAGTGAAAAGACAAGAAAACAACTCTTTTAGGTCAAATGGGGGCTAGGAAGGGGCCTTGTAGGCATCCATGCTACTGACATTTGCATGATGTTAGCGAATATTCTCTTCATTGGCAAAAAAATCAGTTGTCGATAAAAGAAGTCGTTCGCCAAAATGTATCAACTGTTGAAATATTTTGAAAAGATTCTCTTTGGTCAGATAAAAGTCACTTGTCATTGGAAAAGTGATAAAATAGTTGTCAGGGACCCACCAATCGTTGGCGGTCTATAGACTGTTGGTAGCCTAAAAGCTGTTGGGTGGCGTGCAAACCCCAAGCATAATAAGTGTTGGCGCTAGCCTTAAGTACTAAGGTTAGTGCAACGTTTATGAATGCTTTTAATTTTTTTGAAAAAATTGCCGTACTATATAGGTTGTACATGATTTGCTTTAGAAGCTCCCATCAGCAAAAATGTTTAAGATTTTTTTTGAAAAAATTGCCGTATTGTATGGGTTGTACGGGGTTTGCCTCACAAGCTCTGTCGGTGTATATAGGAAAATTTATAGACAAAATTCATCTGTTCGACCTCTTGAATGCAATGGTGAGGTTTGTTTTGCTCCAACATGCACCAAAAAAATGTCCAAGTCCAAAACCTACAAAAGAAAAATGAAGATTCTAGATTTGATGCTCTTGTATCCCTGGTTGAAAAAAACCTTCAAAATTTGAGAAGGGGTTTGCTAAATCCACACTTTGATACCATGTTGAAATTGTGAAACACACACAAAGTAGGATCAAACATCAAATAAGAACACATTTCACGCACAAGAGCTGCAAACAATGATTTGCTATTTCCTCAAAAAGAAAAACTTAGATCATGACAAGTGTTGTCATCCTACATAATGCTCTAATAATAACTCAATTTAATAAAGTGAAATTAGCTTAATAATCGATTAAAGATTAATTAATTAATAGCTAATAAATGATTACTCTAATATTTCTTACTTAAAAAGTGTAACATTGAAAAAAACATGCTAGAGATATAGCTGGATCCAAAGCCAATTCCAATATTTAAGCCCAAGGAAAATAAACCCAACTATTAGGGATTAAAATTGTGGCTAAACAAGCCTTTTAAATGAATTCTCTCATAAGGATGAAGCCATGTAAGTTATGTTGCCCCTTGACTTTGCACCCAGGGGATACAAATTAAGGCATCTATTGAGATATAGAATCTTCTAACTTTAGGTGAATATCTTTCACTTGAGTGGTTAATCCCTTATCATATCTAAGGAGTGCATTTGATTGTTTATGTGGACTTTTATTTTCAAAATTTGGAAGGCTGAAAATGAATTTTTGAAAGAGCTTTGGTTAAAATTGGAAATTAGGCCTGGTAGCGTCATCAGTTTGGCAGCATAATATCACTAGATTGATCTTTCACAAAAGATTTAATAGAAGTGGGAAGCAGAAGATTGAAATAAATTGCAGAGAACACTAAGCATTAATTCCAAAATAGGTGTTAATGGCATTGATGTGAGCGCCATCAAGAACAAATTTGCACATTAAAATTTGCAGCAAGGAGGGAAAACAAATTGACTAAATCTTTTGTGAGATATTAGACAGCGAATAATTCATTAATATGAAATTCCTGTGAAAAGAGAGTCCTTGATACAATAAAACCTTCGAAAGGCACCAAATTTAACAAATTAGGATGTTTAGCCAAAACTTTAAAAGAATTACAAACCCAAAGGGGGAACATCCATAGCCCCCAGACTCTAATTTTTACTGAATAAATGCTCTAACAATAGGCCCATCGAATTTTGCATACCAAACAAGGGATGGTAAGGTTTACTGAGGAAACACAGAACAAGACAAGTGAAGAATCCAAAAGTTCATCATACTAATTTCTGAAGCTCACAAAAGATTCAAATTCAAGAGACTCATCCAAAAAGACTTCTCTGTCTTTCTTGTATGCTCCTCGTTTATCCAATTTTCAATTAGCAGTGGGGAAGTTTTCTTGAAAGAGCAAAAGTGGCAAGGATAAATGCAGGTTGCTAATTGTAATTGCAATGCAATAGTTGAAATTGTTGGTGGGGTCAAACTTATTCAAACGGGCAATTGGAGCTCTAGGACCATTGATTTATATTTAATCTTTAATCAAATGGTTCAGATATTGTGCTGTCATTGGCAAATCTTTAGCCTAAGCATTGGAGAGGTATACTGCATTATTGACCATTAGTTTAACTTTTATTTGATGGTGGCTCTAACATTTTACGATGTCAGAACTTGAGCAGCGGTGATTGCTGATAATAATATGATTTTGACAGTTGAGAAAGCTTTTAAGATTTTGAGAAGCACAGGTGGAAATCTTTGTCTTTGTGGAGGAATAATGTCCCTTGATCAAACTTATGATCAGATGGTTAACGCTGTTCATTTCTGACATTTTAAGATATCAGGACTTAAGGTGTGCTGATTGTCAGATCATAAACAAACGAACAGTTGGAAAAAGTGCTAAATATTTAAAGCTTTCTACATTCAATGGTATGGATTGGAAAGATTAAAAGGTGAAGATCTATATTATGGTTGACTAAAACTTTTGAGGAAAGATCTAATCAAGGTCCTCAATTTATACTGAGATTGTGTTGTAAACTTGTAAATATATTACATCTATAGGTTAGACGAGTAAATGATACATTAGCATGTTAGTATGCTAATGTTAATTTATAAATAAATAATCATGTTATCTTTTGTTAGTATTTAATAATGTTGCTGGTATTCTATTGCTGGGTGTGGTATTTGTGTGCGGGGGTTTCCTGTGAAGTAGTTGTAGGATGGTTGATGGGTAGAGGCTTTTATAAAGCCAATGCAAACAATGTAAAGTCTATCCTGAGTGAACATCAATATAGTATTTCATATTATTCAGAAATATTTAACTGTGCAACAATGGGGTAATAATCTGTGTATGTTTGCTCTACCATTCTCAATATGGTGTCGGAGCATCTATTGATTCTGCTCTTATGGAGTTAAAAGGAGTGGCATGAGAGGTGAAAAGAAGTTTGAATCTGCAAAACAAAATCATGAACTTAGTCACAGTTGGTAAACAGATTTGCTATGCGTTGAGCACTCCTATTGAGTGTAATTACTGTTATTATTATGGTTTATGAACAGATAGTGGCTGTGTTTTTCAGAATAAAGTGATCTGTTGTAGCATTGAAGTGTGAGGTGCTGTCCTTGGTTGATAGTATTTGGAATGACTGGTTTGTTGTAGAAAGAAGATGTAGCACATCTATTCCCAGTTTTCTGAATGCAACAACAAGCAATAGAGGCATTCAATAGACAACAACACAGGAGTGCAAAATAAGAGCCCACTACAAAATAGATTGCCACCGTCAAAATGAGATACAGCTGTGTGCACACAGCCTGCAGAATTACTTCTGAGTAAGGTTAAGGGGTACCAAGTGGATTTCACTATGCTCACAAATCTTCACCTGTGTGTAAGAAGAATTTTAAACTTGTTTGGCTTCAAAGTCTCACTCTGGACAACACAGGTGCTTGATTTAGTCTCAGGTATCAGCTTATGATGTGTACATAATAATATATGGCATAAGGCCGTATAAATTTAGGTGAATCATATAATTCCAAATCTTCAATATGTTAATTTTAGGATCAGAAATTAAATAAGCAGAAGTAGAACAATTTCAAACAATTTAATACAGCATATACCCTGGGAAATCCGAAAACCCTCCCTCCTTGAGGGAGAAAAACCCAGCAACAATATATCACTTATATATTGATAAAATAGCAGCAATTCGCTTTTACAATATGGTCAGATACAAGACCAATATGATTCAATATCAACAGCACCTCTCTCTAGATGCAAATAACTTCTCACAATGTCGATCTCTTGAAGCAATAAATCAAACTGCTGTAGATGCCACACACTTTTCAGAATAGATGCGAACTTGTCTTTGTTTTTAATGAATTGCAAATGAAGTAGAAACGACTTGTATTTAAACCCATCAAGGTAACTCTTGGTGAAGAGTCGGCCTGTTTCAAGTGAAACGACTTATCAAGGGTGACGGACTTTTAGATTTAAGTCGGCTTACATCCAAAAAAATAAAAATAAATAAATACATTAAATGAGACAACTTTTCTCCAATTGTCAGCCTCATTCACACGTTTATTTTATGAGAGAGAATCTCCCACCACTATCAAATAACATCAACACTCCCTCTTAGCTAGGGAGATATCTTTCTAGATATCCATGTCATGGAGTCTCTCAACATGACACCCACAATGGCTACACCCATTTGTGGAAAAGAACTCATCACAGAGTCACTCAACATGATGTCCACCATGGCTACTCCCATGTGTGGAAGGGAACATGTGCACAAGTGCCCATCATAGAGTCACTCAACATGATGTCATCATGGAGTCTCTCAATATGATGTCCACTATGGCTACCCCCATGAGTGGAAAAACACGAGTACAAGGAATTCATCACGGAGTCTCTCAATGTGATGTTGTCATGGAGTCTCTCAACATGACATCCACCATGGCTACTCCCAGAGGGTGGAACAAGGGCTTTCACCTCAAATTTCTCTGTCACAGAGAAAGATGCATTATAGCAAATCACAAAAGATCACTGATGCTGAGTCTCCCTCTCAGCAAGGGCTTCATTCTCCACAACTCCAAGCTTGTCTCGAAAATGCACAAACTTCACTTTGGAGAGAGGCTTGGTGAGAATATCAGCCGTTTGATCATCAGTGCAAATGTATCTCAATTGAATAGCTTTCCTCAGTAACATATCTCTGATGTAATGGTATTTGATCTCAACATGTTTTGTTCTGTCATGGAACACTGGATTGACATATAGCTTCACACAGCTTTGATTGTCACAATGAATAACAGTCGGCTCCAATGATTGTCCAAACAATCCTGCAAGGAGCTTTCAAAGCCACACTGCTTCTCGAGCTGCTACACATGCTGCAATATATTCGGCCTCTGCAGTGCTTAGAGCCACTGAAGACTGCTTCCTGCTACACTAAGAAATCATTGCAGACCCCAAGCTAAATCAACATCCAAAGGTGCTCTTCCAATCAGCTACACTCCCTGCCCAATCAGAATCAGAATAGCCTTGCAACTTTAGGTCTACAATGAAAGTATATCTCAAGCCATATCCAACTGTACCACACAAGTATCTTAAGATATGCTTAGCTGCAACTAGATGAATTTGCCTTGGTTCACACATGAATTGACTGAGTGCACTCACTGCATAGAAAATATCTGGTCTAGTATTGACTAGATACATCAAGGATCCAATCAACTACCTGTACATAGTAGGATCTACCAGATCTGAACTAGCTGCACACTCACTCAACTTCTTCAAATTAGTTTCCATCGGTGTAGACATAGATTTGCAATCCATCATCCCAAATCTCTTCAGGATGTCTATAGTATATTTCCTTTGACTCAGAATAATCTCATTGGGTCTTTGCCACACTTCTAATCCTAGAAAGTAATGCATAAATCCTAGATCCTTCATCTCAAATTCAGAAGCTAACTCCTTCTTGCATTTGATAATGAGATATTCCGCTCTAGTAAGAAATAGATCATCAACATAAAGAACCAAGATCAGAGCCTCACCATCAACTACCTTGAAGTAAAGATTTGAATCAGCATCATTTTTGGAGAAGCCCAAGCTCATCAAGTATCGATCAATCCTCTCATACCAAGCATGAGGAGCCTGCTTAAGGCCATACAAAGCCTTCTTCAATTTACAAACATGAGACTCCTTCCCATGAATCACAAAGCCATCAGGTTGCTCAATGTATACTTTTTTTTCAATCATGCTATTAAGGAATGTTGTCTTCATGTCCATTTGATGTAGCTTCCATCCCTTTGCTGTTGCAATAGCTATGATGGTCCCGATGGATGTATAACGAGCAATCGGAGCAGAGGTTTCTTCATAAGCTATTCCCTCTTTCTGAGAGAATCCTCTAGCTACAAATCTAGCTTTGTACTTTTTAATGCTTCCATCAGCTGCATGCTTGATCTTGAAAAGCCATTTAGAAGATACAATTGATCTCCCTTCAGGTCTCGGTACAATATCCCAAACATCATTCTTAATGATAGATTGATATTCTTCAGCCATAGCATCTCTCCATACTTGCTGACTTGATGCTTCCTCAACACTAGAAGGTTCAGACTCAATGATATGACTCATTAATGCTACATAGCTTGGAAACTTCTGTGGTCTTTTGCTTTCTCTGAATGTGCCTCTAGGAGCTGCAAACTTTTCTGCCTCTTGCATAGTTTGCCTAGCCCATAGAGGTCTCTTTCGACCTATGACAATATAATTGGATCAATATCCTCTTCTGGTTTAGTGGACTCCCTCTGAATCTCCGGAGTATGATCAACGTCCATGTCCCGAGGAGTCTCTTAGTCTTCATTATCTATCTCCATGTAAGAGCCTTTAGAACTTTTGAATCCAACATTTTCTTCAAAAGAGACATCTTTGCCGATCTCTATCTATTTCTGTCCTAGAATGTAAATCCTATAGGCTTTTGAGGATTCACTGTAACCCACAAATATTCCTTTCTTACCGGATGGTTCTAACTTAGTTCTCTTATCCTTAGGCACATGAATATAAACAAGACAACCAAAGATTCTCAAGTGACTGACCTCAGGCTTCACACCTGTGAAGGCTTCTTTAGGAGTCATATTCTCCAAAATACAATGAGGGCTTCAATTCTGAACATACACTGTAGTTTTGGATGCTTCTACCCAAAGGAAGGTTTGCAAGTCTTGATCATGGATCATAGCTTTGGCTGCCTCAACTATAGATCTATTCTTCCTTTCTGCAACTCCGTTTTGCTGTGGATTGTAAGGAACACATAACTCCCTCTTAATGCCTGCTTCGATACAAAAGTTACGGAAGCCTCCAGAGGTGTATTCTCCTTCGTTATCAGATCTCAGAACTTTGATTCTCTTTTCAGACAAATTCTCTACTTGAGCCTTAAATTCTTTGAATTTCTCAAGTACTTCTTTAGATTCCTTAGACTTCAAGAAATAAATCCAAGTCTTTCTAGAGTAGTCATCAATGAAAATTACATAATACCAAAAACCACTCATTGATGCAACAAACGTTGGACCACACAAATCAGAATGAACAAGATTGAGAATACATTTTGATCTACTTTCACTACTATGAAAAGGACCTTTAGTATTCTTACCCAATGCGCATCCTCTACAAGTGCCATCATGCTCCTGACTAAGTTTCGGAAGGCCAGTAACCATCTTCTCCATGGATGGAAGAGCTCTGAAGTGAAGGTGAGCAAGCCTCCTATGCCAAAGCTCGCTTGAATTGGTGGAATCATGCAACGATGCTTGAATTGGTGGAATCATGCAACAATGCTTGAATTGGACGAATGGAAAGTCTATATAGACTCTCTTGCCGAACACCAATCACTCGGGCTATCTTGATGCTAGAGTTCTTTGATCAAGCAAGAAATTTTCCCTTAGAAAATGCAACTTGATATCCTTTGTCCTCCAAAGCCGATATTGATACAAGATTCCTCTTGATACCTGGTACGAACAAGACATCACTCAAATGAAGAGGGATGCTGGAATCTAGGTGAAGAGAAGTGGCTCTAGCACCTTTCACTAAATAGCAAGCATCATCTCCAATTATTACGTGAATGTTGGTTTCTCTCTCCACCAAATCTGAAAGATGCTCTCTATATCCTTTAATGTGTTGAGAAGCGCCACTATCAATCAACCATGTGCTACTATCGGTTGGAATATTGCTTGATAGGGCAGAGATAAATAGAAATTCACTTGAGTTATCTTTTGATTCCTTTTGAAGAGAGACATCATCCACATCCGCAGTAGAAGCATGCTGCTTTGGTCTTGTTGCACAATCTCTAGCATAGTGATCAAACTTGTCACATCTGAAGCACTGAATATGGGAGAGATCCTTCTTCTTTGATTTAGGAGCAGCATCTGATTTCCTGTCTCTATTCCTCTTGAAATTCCCTTTTCTCCCTTCTCTTCCTTTCCTCTTTGAAGTTTGAGGAGCAAGAACATGATTGTCTTCATTGTGAGAGCTTTGACCATTACCCCTTGCTGCCAACCTTGATTCCTCTTGAATGCAATCTGCTCTCAGGCGATCAAACTTTGGTAGCTTAGATCTTCCGCTGATACCTTGGATGAAAGGTTCCCAAGATTGAGGAAGACCGTTAAGTGCCAACATGACTAAGTCTCTATCATCAACCATATTTCCAATGGCACAAAGCTAATCTCTCAACTCAGTGATCTTCATGAAGAAGGAGATGACTGAATCTCCATTTACCATCTTGATGTGATGTAGCTGTTGCCTCAATGCAAGAGCTCTGCTGGTGTTATTGATCTGATACAATCCCTCCAAAGTCTTGAACATCTCTCTAGCTGTCTTCAACTTGGAGATAACAGGCACAAAGTGATCCTTCACAGAGTCAATCAATATCTTCTTGGCTTTTGTGCCATTCTTCCTCCATTGTTTCTTCTCAGTTTCATTGGAAGGTTCAGGTACCTTGCTCTCCACAAACTCGAGGATGTCATTTTCTTCCAATGCAATAAGAACTCTAAACTTCCAAGAGGTGAAGTTAGAGGCACCATCGAGTCTATCTTCAACCTTGAGTCCGTTAACCATTTTTCGTAGTTAAGATAGACACACAAGGATGAGAATAAGAGAGGAAGATCACGCTGCTTATACAAATCTGATCACGATCTTACTTAAACCCGCTTTGATATCATGTTAATTTTAGGATCAGAAATTAAATAAGCAGAAGTAGAACAATTTCAAACAATTTAACACAGCATATACCCTGGGAAAACCCTCCTTGAGGGAGAAAAACCCAGCAACAATATATCACTTATATATTGATAAAATAGCAGCAATTCGCTTTTACAATATGGTCAAATACAAGACCAATATGATTCAATATCAATAACACCTCTCTCTAGATGCAAATAACAACTTCTCACAATGTTGATCTCTTGAAGCAATAAATCAATCTGCTGTAGATGCCACACACTTTTCAGAATAGATGCGAACTTGTCTTTGTCTTTTATGAATTGCAAATGAAGGAGAAACGACTTGTATTTAAACCCATCAAGGTAACTCTTGGTGAAGAGTCGGCCTGTTTCAAGTGAGATGACTTATCAAGGGTGGCGGACTTTTAGATTTAAGTCGGCTTACATACAAAAAATAAAATATAAATTAATACATTAAATGAGACGACTTTTCTCCAATCGTCGGCCTCATTCACACATTTATTTTATGAGAGAAAGAATCTCCCGCCGCTATCAAATAACATCAACACAATACACATAACAAGTAGCATTGTGTTTGAACAAGTGAGGTTTATGTTGTTTTAGGGTTCATTTTATTTTTTATCTTTTTTGGTTTCATAAAGACAGACTGAAATAAAGCTTGTTAAAAGATTTGTTCAAAGTGATAGGTTGCCCTGTTGGTAAAAGCATTGTATGAAGCTTATTGGTGTATATTTCAAAATCCCTTGAATAATCTTTTATGCACCCAAAGACAGTATGAAGGTTTAATAGATTAATTCTATTAAAAATTCCAATCACAAACTGCGGAAATGAACACAAGTACACAACAATTTAGACCTTGAAATCTGCTTTGCATTCCTTCAAAAGTTTACAAGTAAATCTCCACAACTGTCAACTACAGCTGCATGGAATTATTACATTGTATTGAGTTATTGAACTTCTATCTTGCATCTATCTTTATATTATTTAGCTAAAAAATCTTATCTTCCAAAATAGAAATCTTTTCTCACATAGGGGATAACTTGGAAGATAAATCTAAATTATTAATGATTATCTACACTTTATTAGAGTTAATTAACTAAATAAAAGACCTTCACTTTAATCACTGAAGTGAATTACAAAATAGAAATTACTCAAACTACTTGCATCCTCATATTGAACCTGTGCAGAAGTTCTGAATTGAGCGAAAAACTCAACACTCCCTCTTAGCAAGGAAGGAATTTTGCACCAATCTAAGTTTGTCTTTGCACGCTTCAAATGTCTCTTTTGCTAAGGGCTTGGGTAGAATAGCAGCTGACCATTGATCCACTGCTTCCTAGGGGTTGAAAGACTCAATGAAGTTACTCATCAATGCTATGTAGTCAGGAAGCTTATTTGGAGGCCTACTCTCCCTGAATGTGCTCTTAGGAGCCTCAACATGCTCCTGAACATCCCACAATGTCTGTTTAAACCATTGAGGTCTCTTAACAAAAGAAGGGGCTGAAGTTTCTCCCTCGTCACCTAAAGGTTACTGCTCTGAGCTAGAAACAATTGGAATCTTTGGAGACCTAACCTTCGAAGCTTCTTGCTCCTCGTCCTCTATTATTGGAATGAATTCTTGAGGTTTTCTAGATGCAAAGTCTTCCTCAAACTTGACATCCCTGTTGACTACAACTCTCCTTAGCTTTGGAATGTAGACTTTGTAGGCTTCTGATGCCTCGCTATAACCTACAAATAAACCTTTCTTGTTGGAAGGTTCCAATTTTGTCTTCTTCTCTACAAGTATATGAAAGTATACTAGACTACCAAAGATGAGGAAATGACTCACCTTTGGATTCACACCACTAAATGCCTCCTTTGGTGTCTTGTCCCCCAAAATTATATGAGGACATCTATTTGGGATGTAGATTGCTATAAGACATGCATCTACCCATAGAAACATTCCAAGTCTAGGTCATGAATCATGGCCTTAGCAACCCTTATGATTGATCGATTCTTCTATTCTGCAACCCTATTTTTCTGTGAGTTGTACATAATTGTTTGTTCCCTCTTTATCCCTACCTCCTTGCAGAAACCTTTAAACTCCTTGGAGTTATACTCTCCCCAATTGTTCGATCACAAGACCTTGATATTCTTCCATGTTTGGTTCTTAACTAGAGCTTTGAACTCTTGAAACCCGCTAAAGACCCCATCCTTGGTCTTTAAGAACTAGACTCATGTCTTGCGAGAGGAATCATCAATGAAGGAAACATAATACATGCTTCCAGCAATTGATCCTACTGACATTGGTCCATATTGGCATGCTTGCGAAGTGTGAATCCTTTGCAAACTCCCTGCTGTTCAATGCTGAACTTTGGAAGTCTTGTGACAATCTCCCTCAAAATAGGCAATGCTGCATGATGTAGATGTTCCATCCTTTTGTGCCATAACTTGCATAGATTATCACTCTTATGAACTAAAGCTGCAATTGGTTCACCTTGTAACATATAAAGGTTGCCTTCTCTAACCCCTATAACCTGTGCTATAACTAGGCAAGATCTTTTTGTCTTGATAGAAATTCTTGAATTCAACTGGAAAGCCATTATCCTCCATTATTGAAGCTGAAAGCAATTTTTTCTTGAGATTGGGAACAAGCAAAACATCGTCAAACTTCAAAGAGTTGACTATAATAAAAAAGGAATTGTACCAACTCCTACTACTAGATACTTGGCATCGTGACCAAGCTCAACCTGAACTCCAGAGGTTTGTTCTTCCAGTTTGATAAAACACTGTTGGGCTGATGTCATATGCCTAGACACATCATTGTCCACAAACCAAGTATCCATCATAACTGTGTTGGTAGAAAGACAAGAAACCATTGATAAATCTTTCTCAAACTTGGTAGCAAACTCATCCATTTGAGTTTCTACAAAGGTTGCTACTTCATATTGCTGCTGCTTTCCTTGGTTCTTCTTCTTGTCTAGACACTTTGAAGCAAATGACCAAACATATGACAACTATAGCACTTGATTTTGCTCAATTCCTTTTTCCCTACCTATGAGGATGAATCTTCATCCTTTCCTTTTCCCTTGCTATTCTCTTTCTTTTATTTCCCTTTTGCGGTCTAGTGAGAGCTAAATTCTCACAACCATCTTGTTGGCCTTTGATTCCATCCAAGTTTCCTCTTGAATAGAATCATCCCATAGTCTCTTAAAAGGAGGAACTTTTTTCCTAGTACACCCAAAACAAAAAGCATGCCATGAAGATGTGAAACCATTCAATGCCAAATTCACGAGCTTTACATCTTCATTAGGTAACTGGTAATAGTATCCATACTATACATCTCTATGAATCTAAGTTTGTTTCTCAATATTATTTTCCTATTAATGTTTTCACTTTGGAAAAGACTAACTAGAGCGTCAAACATCTCCTTAACTGTTTCTTCTCTGACAAGTGAGGAATTAAATGATCCTTCACCGCATCTAGGATCATCCACTTGGCTTTAATTTCTTTCTTTTTGTGAATTGCCAAATCTTGTGGATTTGCAGGCGAAGTCACACAATCCTTTACAATTTCCCATAGACCATTTTTCTCTAGTAACAAGATCACCTTGACCTTCCAAAGCAAGAAATTTAATGCACCATTCAAACTATCCTTGAAATGAAGGCTGAACGATGCCATTAAAATATTTTCCGTACAACAAACTCTTCAAATCTAGAAATAATATAAATTTCTCAATTTTTTTTTTTAAATTACCTGTTCTAAAACTTTTATTACATTAGAAAACCTTAGCTTAAATACTTGCAACAAATTCAACCAATTATTGGCTGCCACTTTTGTGCCCTAGTTGTGATTTGATAAACCCTAGATGTGGGTTTATGCCCTAGCTGTTGAATATAAATCTCAAGTTGTGGCTAAAAATTGTATTTAGTCAAAAAAAATTGTCAAACTGAAGACCATACTGATCTATTCCATAAAATAAAAAAATTGTCACAATTTTTCAAGGATAAATGATGTGATTTGAAGACAAAAATCAGACACTATTTTGCCAAAACAACTTGTGATTTTTTTTTTTTTTTTGGTATCTCATAGGTGTCTTTGGCTCATAAGCACTGCGACCTTGTTGTCGAGTCAGTCCAAGCAAGCCAAAACTAATCCTCCGGGCTACGCGAAACCCACCAGTGGCCCCACACTGTGCGTGGCTGGGTAAGCTGGGGTTTGGACCTGCGTCAATTGCCCGCGTCTTTCAACAGCTCAACCAATCTGTCTACACCTCGGGGGCAAAACAACTTGTGATTTTCTTTATTTTTGTCGCCATTTCGTTGAATGCTAGTTGTGAATTTTCCATGTCCTAGCATCGCAATTTCCCCTACAATAGGTCTGTGCTTTTTCCTTTCGAAACTAAGGCATGATTTTCACCTAATCTTCCACACGTGAAAAATAACTTGCGACCTACTTTGAATCTTGATTGTGAAATCTGCCCCTCTTGTTCCTAACCAAGCTCTGATACTATATTAAAAATTCCAAACACGGTAACTAATTTTCTCATGCTTAAATAAATGTTAAATTAATCACACATATCATTGAAATTCAAACTGCAGTAACAAACACAAGTATGCAACAATTTACACCTTGAAATCTGCTTTGCATTCCTTCGAAAGCTTACAAGGAAACCTCCACAACTGTCAACTACAACTGCACGAAATTATTGAACTGAGTTATTGAACTTCTATCTTGCATTTATCTTTATACTATTTCGCAAAAAATCTTATGTTCCAAAATAGAAATCTTATCTCACATAAAGGATGACTTGGAAGACAAGTTTAAATCATTAGTGATTATCTACACTTTATTAGATTTAATTAGCTAGATAAAAGACTTTAACTTTAATCACTAAAGTGAATTACTAAATAGAAATAATCCAAACTACTTGTGCAAAAGTTTAAAATTGAGCTAAAAGCTCAACAAATTCATGGTGTAAGTTTGTATATATTTTGTGTTGGAGCCATTTTTGTGATTGGAGAAATAAGGAACTAAGTTTTTTAATGTAAATGGAGAAATAAAATGCTATTGCCAAGTTTGAGGGCACAATTTTCATACAAGGCAAATTAAGGTGCGATTGGTTTTAATTGAAAAGCATCTATAGTATGTTGTAGTGGGAAGCACAAAGAAGCCATATGATGTAGGTAAAGCCATAAAATGGACAGCCAAACATTGTAAAGCAATAATGCTCATTGGTCTTGGATAATCTGATGCATACTTGCATCATGTCAATCTTACAAAGACCTCAAAACAAATATGGGATGATCTCAATACATTATTCAACTCTGAAGCTTCTAGTGCCAAGATGTCAATCAAGCAAAAACACTTTGGCCTAAAGATGAATGAAGGCGAAGTATTGTTAAACAAATTAGCACATTTCAATCTCTTATCAAGCAACTCGTTGGATTAATTCTAAGATTGATAATGATGATGCTAAATCAATTTTGTTGATTACCATGCCTTTATGTTTCGATAATGTATTTATCCAAACTGGGAAATTGTGATTTCTTCTTTAATAGATGAAGAAAATAGAGTGAAGCAAAAGTAGTCGATGATTGAAGAAAATGCTTTGCTTATCAAGAAGAAGTCTAACATTTCCACAGGGAAGAATAAAGTTTTTAAATGCTACTATTGTCAAAAATTTGGACATTTTTAGATGAATTGCATTCAACATCCAAAAATCTCATTGGTGGAAAATTGAAGATAGATAAAGCTTTGGCTGCCATTGAGAGCGAGACAGAAGATTGTGGTTTTGTAGTACATAATGGAGACTCTTCCCATCATGACAATGAAGAGGAATATCTAGAGGCATAGGAAGTTGAAGGAATTTCCCGATCTTGAGCTAGCTTCACTCCAAGATGGTAGATTGTTTGATAAACACCACCACATTTCTGTCTCTTCTTGGTGCAAGGAGGGTCTTGGTAGTATGTGTGGATAGTGTAACCTTTGAAATTAGTGTGGTTAGTGTATCTACATTTACTTGATTGTGGATGGTGTAATCATTTAAATAGGTATGATCAGTGTATTTACATTGATTGTGTTATTGCCTTACATTGGAGAAGGGATTTGGTTCCCAAAGCATTGGAGGAAGGATTTTGACATTCGTAGAGGAGAGTGGACTCTTGGAGGAGGGTTGTTCTCTCATTGTGCAAGCATTGGAGAAGGGATTTTGACATGCTTGAAGGAGGGTGGACTCTTAGAAGAGAAGTGCTCCCTTGTCGTGCATAGAGGTTGGGATTTGTTCTCTCATTTGGTATAGAGGATTTGTAGAGTTTGATAGTCATGACATTGACTGATGCAATCAGTTTGTTGTCTTGGGAGATTTGGTGGAGATGCTTTATTAAATTTCCAGATGGGTTGCATTGTTTAGTTCATGCAGTAAATATGGTACATCTATAGGTTAGATAAGTAAATAATACAAACATGTTAGTATGTTAATGTTAATTTATAAAAAAATAATCATGTTAGCTTTTGTTAGTAATTAATAATGTTGTTAGTATTATATTGTTGGGTGTGGTAGTTGTGTACTGGAATTTCCAGGTAGTTGTAGATAGAATAAAGCCAATGCAAGCATTGTAAACTCTATCTTGAGTGAGCATCAATATAGTATTTCATATTATTCAGAATTATTTGACCTTGCAACAATTGTGTAATAATCTGTCTGTATTTCTCAATAGATCGGATGGTCAGCAATAGCATTTCGCAGCTTTTGAGTCTCTAGAAAATGGGAGAACACCATCAAGTTGATTTAGCTTTTAATTTGACAGTTACTATTGTTGGTATGAAGTTATGAGCCTTTGAATCTTTGGAGTCCCTTATGAATTAGAAAGCACCAGTCATTAGATTAATTTTAGATCGATGGTTGCGATTAGATTTTGAGCCCATCTCTTGCAAAAATATCAATTTTATGAAGCTTCCTCTTCTGTCTTAAAAAACAATTTTCAGGCACTGCCTCTCGACCCTTTACCCTGTAATAGGCAGCTGAAATATTGTTTCCATGAGTTCAAGTGAATTGAAATCATTTTCATGTGAAGCACTAAATATATCTAGGTGAATATTGCACCCTGCTATTACCCTGAAAAATTGTTCTGGCTTTTATCTTCCATTAATGCAGGAACTTCTCAACTTATCATTAACCATTGTAAAATGTTCCCAAATCTCTGCATAAGACTCAGAAGCAGGTTTTACCTTTGATTGACCACATCTCCGACCCTTAATGGTATCATAATTTTCTGTCAAAGGTGGTCTGCAAAATGATTCACTGCAAGAGGCCAAAATTTCAAAGCATCATTGCAAAATTTACCACAAATTTTATACTTAGGATTTTTGGAGGACTATGGTCTATGAATGAAAATGAGCACACATGACATATAATAATTAAATTTTTTGGCGGATATTGTTCTAAGGAACAATATTTTTGTTGTCACCCCAAAGTACAACTACTCAATTATGGCTTGATAGTGATACCTATCACAACTCTATTGTCCTGGAGTCTCTCTCTCATCTATACGCAGGAATGAAAGAATGGTTCAACTAGGACAGAGGGATTAAATGTCAGTTTGCAGATGGTTCATTACTGCACCTCTAGCTTGAGTTTATTGCTACGCATGCAAATTAATTTTTAAATATTAACTCCTGCATATACTTGCCCTTGTCCATACAATTATTATACCAAATAGAAAGTACAAGCAGATTATCATCTACCTACAAGGTAAATATACAATGAATATAATAACATTTGCATGTTGAGCAGAAGGTAGAATACTAAATGTATGGTAGGTGCATTGTAAGGCGGATGTTTTAGAATATAGGTGGGTTAGAACTGTCCATAACATTGAGACTCAAATTTGGTGAACACTAGGCAAGCTGTTCTTTGACTTGGACTCAGTCTTGGAAAAAAATTTGGCAATATAAAATTATAATATATAAAAATTGATTTAATGTTCTTTTGAAAACTTTGAATTGAAGGCATGAGTGAGTCTTGGGATATTGGCAAACCTGGGTCAGACTCAGGTCCATGAGTTCTTGCTGAGGCTTATGGAGTCACAACTCACTAGAAATACATAAGGTGGCTTCCTAACCCTCCAAGGCCAGTTCTTGGTGAGAATTACTCAGTCTCAACATACTAGAAATACATAAGGTGGCTTCATAACCCTCAAAGGCAATCATTCATAAGTAAGTGTTAAGGAGGACAGCATAGCCTCCCGAGTTAAAAAGTTTTCATTGCAAAAACATGTGTAAAAATAGGTGATGAGCTTTTTATAAGTTTGTTCAGTATGCTTGCATAAAATTAGGATCGATCCAACCAAGATTGATATTGATAGGCATTGAGTAAGTTAAATGATGTATTTTGTTGATGTTATTACACACTTCTCAAGGATGCCATAATTTTGCAAATAATGGTATCACAAGTAAATCCTTACATACATCAGCACCCTCCCTTACACTAACTTTGTGGTAGAAGATGGCATTTCATTGAAATATGCCATCACATGCTAGCATACCCTGTAACACTTGACTTGGGGAGCAAGATTAAAGGTGTCACTATATAAATTCCCTCTTCGAAATTATGCCAAGTTAAAACCAAACACCCATCATGCATTTCTCCTTGGGCCTTGGGAATTTTGCACCAGGGAAATAGGATTATAATAATAAATAACGAGGGTCAATGTCACAAAAGGGGCTGCTTAAGTGATATTATAAAATGAGATTATAATAAAGAGCGCCTCAAGTAAAATTAAAATATAAAATAAAAAGTTCTCTTATAGTTAAAAGTTAATTTTAAACAGTTCCTCTCAAATGTCATGCAAGGGTCATGAAGGAAATTTGAAGAATTATGTCTTTTGGAGGAAAACTCTATTTAAGTGAGGCTAAGCAAGGAGGAGGAGGCATATTGATCAACCATTCTATTTTCTGATTTCTACTCTTTGTTGGAGCATTGGACTTCAGTTCAGTTAATTGAGAACGAAAACCCTCTAGGTCTGGAATTGGAGGATGAAAAACCCACAATTCCTTGGAGCAATTTCATTCATGAATCACTATTGGGCTGAACCGTTGAAATTTCAGATTGATACCAAGATTACATTTGTGCTGAAGGGGCGCTGCATCATTTTCATTGTTGGCTGTGGAAATCTCTGCTGTTTTAGGGCTATTTTAGGGTGAAAATCAGCCTGTGATTCTCTGAACGGAGCCACACTAATTTAAGGGAAAATCACTGCATATTTGTAGGGTTTGAAACTTTGAACTGCCCAATCTGGTTGTTGAGAGTTTGGAGAAGGGTGCCATCATTCTTAAACTCATCTGCTTCATTCCTTCAGAAAATCACAGCAACCGTGCTGAAGTTTGGGCTGCTGTACTTCTGTTAGGATTAGCTATAGATTATTTCTGATTTCAGCAGTCTTCATTCATCATTTGAGCAGCCAATTACATGTATTAGATTGCTGTTTGTGGTATGCAATAAATATATAATTCTGGACTATTATTTCAGATTTGCAAACATACTGTATTTAATTCGGCAATAACTAGTAAGGATTTCATATTGGTAATACATTATAACCTTCCTGTGCAAGCTCATTAGATAGGAGTTGATATACATATTATTCATATCCCAATAAATAAAGAAAAAATTTAGTGGGGAATATTACACACTACATATCTGTTGACGTGGTTTTTGTGACCGCACCAACGCAGAATAAAGTTGCCAACAGCTACCCTATTCTCTCTTGATCAAAGTATTCCGCACGCTAAGATTGCAAGAAAGTTCGTGCGTTCAACTCCAAGGTTCTCTTAATGCGAATAGGCTCAGTTTGGCTCGATGTGATTTGCTGGTATTTCAAAGGGACTTACGGAATTGTTCAGCAGCGGAGAAAGGAATTCAAATGCTCGAAGGATTTGTCTATGAAGCGCGGGTTTCCTATTCTAATCAAAAAGTACTGAATTGGAATGGGTTGCAAGGTTTAGAGATTCTAGATCTATTCTAAGGCGTGGGATATGGAGCTCAACTTCAGCAATCTTCTAACTGGACTTCACTTTGCCTCGCATCGGACAGCTTCCACGGAGTCGGTACAATCTTCAAGGGAGATGACTAAAGATGTTCAAACCACCACTTGACATAAAGATACCATCACAACGACGCATACCATTATTCAAACTGTGATTGAAGTTAAGTACATGATATTCCAGTTGACCACACAAGGCGCATTCACCATCAGCAAATACACTAGTGGTATGGATAGACGAAGTTGCTTAGATCAAACACCACATTCCACGATTAACATCTACTTGCATGGAATAAAAATTATACTACTTAGAACTATGCTACTATTTGAATCGGAAGGACGAAGAAACCTTGCTAGCTACTCACAACAAAGACGAAATTCACCATCAATGAAAAACTCTTTTATTGAGAGAGTGTTCACAACAATTTCTTACAAAGTTGTCAAAGGGAAAACTTTCCCTCTTCTTCAAACTACACTATCAATCTATACTAAGCTACTTCTAAGTTGTCCCTCTACTCTAATTCTACTCTGATCCTCTCTACTGTCTACTGAGTTACAAATGAGGGGGACTTCCCCTTTATATAGCTAGCCAAGTCCCAAAAGACGGCTAGGGTTACAATCAATAGAGTGGCCAAAATCGTGCCACCTCAGCCCTAACCCTAAAAACTGCCAGAATTGGGAGTGGTACATTAAATGAATCAAAGATTCCCACTCACTCCCAAAAAATAGAAAAGGCAATAAATGCCCACAATCAGTCTTCTAGAAGATTCCGTTTGTAGACGCGTTCGCACTGTCCTTGATCTTCTTTCTTGGCGTTGTTCTTTGACTTCTTCCACTTGAGGGTCATTTGAGCTAACACTTAGCCAATTTCTTGCAACTTTTTCTTCCTTCATGTGAAACTTATAATTTTATCTTCCTCCGAAGATTGTAATATCATCGTGCTTCATCACTTCAAGTCATTGTGCTCTGGCCTCGACATTCCTCCTGCAAAACAAGTGAGGAGAAGAGTATTAGAACACTTCATAATATAATCTCAACTTACTTACCAGGGTTCTCACACTCTAATTTCCAAGTGTTCACCGTCTTTACTAGCAAACTTCATCCTCCTCAAGGGCGTATCATACAATTAACTTCAACTGCATCTTCAAGAAATTCATTTCGCCTGTTGGAGCTCTTGACAACTTTGATTTTATCCATCTCTGGCTCAAGAAGACTATCCTCTCGAAGGATCTAAGCAAATTCACCTAGGCAATTCATTTCAAATTCATCGTCTGGAGGATTTCACCTTGAAAACACATTTTCTTCATTTTGCCTTAGAAAATTTTCAAATTTCCCTTAGGAAATTCATCAACCTGGTGCCCATTTAAAATCTTCATCCCAGAATCTTCGACAAGCTGTGGAAGACCTTAAAATCCATTCCTCATCGATAATCTTCAATACCCAGAAGAAAATTTTCTCTGAAACGCGATTAATCCATGGGTGCACAACGAATGGGTTCATTTAATTTTCTGGAATTTTGAACCTTGGAAAAATAAATTTCAACAATTTATTTCATTTCTTCATCTCCTCTGAGAATTTTGTTGCTCTGACTTGAAATTTTTTTACTCATCCCGCAATGTTGGCACCTTTTGACGTCATCACTGGCAACTTCACTCGAACTTCAGGAAAAATTTCACCACCTTGGGTCTAGGCGTATTTTCCAAGGAAGAAAATATTTGCCTTAGAAAAAATTTGAATCACTTAGCATTTTTGAAAAATTTTCCCTTAGAAAATTTTATTCACTCTTCAATCCATCTTGCTAGTGGTGAGAAAATTTCATCAACTTCTCTTAGAAAATATTTCTTGAAAGCACATTACACTTATATTTTATTTTTCATCTGGCAATTTCAACGCCTAGGCATGTATTATTCATCCTTTGTATTTTATTCTCCATAAAATTTCCGACGCCTTAGCAACTATCATCAACATCTTTATCTCACTTACCACCTTGTATTTCATCTTAGGCGCAAATAGCATGAGCAAGAGGATATGCCTAGCATTTTTTTTTTTTACTTGGCACCATTTTCTAACACTTAGGCATTTTATTCTCCAACGCCTAGCACATTATTCTCACTCACCACCTTAGGCGCATCTAGCACATGGAGGAAGACTTTCACCACGCCCATATTTTACCACCCTCACTTACTACCTTGGGCGCATTTCCTACCTTGAGGAGGATATTCTTACTTCAACGCCATAGCAATATTCACCTTGGGCGCATTTTGGGGTGAGAGGGGGATAAAGCCTCTTGACTTGTTGGCTTTCTTGGTTTTGGGCGCATTTTACATGTCTAGGAGGATGAAAATCTGCAACGCCACCTCTTTTGGAATATTCCCTCCTGCTTTTGTCTTTACTTGCCCTTATTTGGGCGCATTTCATGCATGAAGGAGGATTAACTCTTCAAGTTCAACGCCTTCCCTTTGACCTTCTTTGTCTTTGGCGCATTTGAGCATGTGTGGAGGATGGGCGCATATTCCATGTGAAGAAGGACGAAACCTTTGACTCTTTGACCCCCCCCCTTAAAGCATGGGCGCATTTCTTAGGTGGTGAAGGATGAAACAAGTTGACCTTTTGACCTTTTATAGCTTATTCTTGCATGGGCGCATTTTACTAGTGGAGGAGGATATTTCTAACTTAGAAATTTTTTATGCTTCAAGGCCAAGATGGGCGCATTTTGGTATAGGAGGTGGATGAAGCTTTAACTTAGAATTTTTTTAGCATGCAAACTCCTTGAGGGCGCATTTTCAAGTTCCTGCAGGAAGTTCAACATTTTGTATTTTTCTCAAGGCCTCCAGCTGAAGTGGGCGCATTTTGATGGTGGTGAAGGATGAACTCCAGACTTAGTCGTTTTTCCTGACTTCTGCCAACTTCACAACGTCCTGCTATTTATAGTAAGCCCCTCAATTTTCACACTTCCGAGGCTCATATTGCTTTGAAATTTTAAACACTGGGTCTTCGCGACTCCATCAATCTGTCGACACTGCCATTCTGAGTCGGCCTGCTATTTTTAGCCCATTTTGAAGGTGATTTACTATAAATAGTAACTGCTTGTTTCTGATAGCTCCACTACTCCGATCGACTTGGAATTTGAATGAGGCGCTCCTCACCACGTGACCTTACTGTCAACACTGACGCATGCAACTGATTTACTATTTTTAGCCTGTTTCCAATCTGACTTACTATAAATAGTAAGTACTTCGTTTGACTTGAAATTTCACCAGCAGATAGCTTGAAGGATGTTGATCGCGGTGGTTTACACCGGTTTTCGAAAATTCTGACTTTTTACGCCTCTTTTTGGGTCCCGCAGCTGGAAACCCTAACTTGCTTTGCATGCGTATCAAATGATCTCTGTTTCTCTTCGTTTCTGTGGCACTGCGATCAGCTCGTGATTCTGAACTGCTGGGAAGCGGCTGCCGGGACATACCTGCTAAAAATAGCAAGTTCCTTACTGAGCGAGTATCTGCGTTTGCATGTCACACCATCGCGAAGCTCTCGAAAAACCCATCAGGAATCACCCGACATGCAAAAGAAACCCTGACATGCAAACCCTAAAAATAGCCTTGGAAGGCTGAATTCTGAAAGTGATCGTCCCATTTTGCATGTTATATCATCGCGAAGGTCTCAAAAAACCCAGAAGGAATATGCCAACATGCAAAGAAAAACTCTACATCTGAACCCTGAAATTTGCCCCGGACGCTGGACTGCTAAAAATAGTAAGTTGCCTGTTTTCGTTCAAATTTTGCATACGAGCAGCCTGATGCACTCTGAATGCCGTGTGACTGTTGGAATCTTGAAAAAATGCTGACGAATTGCCCTGAATTTCACACTTACTAAAAATAGTAAGTACCTCGGAATCTGATGAAATTTTGCTGAGAGCCTGTTGGAAGCACACTGACAACAATGTTAGGCTCAATTTTCAATTTATCGACTTCGTTCGACCTCAAATTGGCTGAAAAGTTCAAAACCCTAATTTCAGACTTGGCCAAATTTCATGTTAAAGCTCACAGATGGGCACACCCCGGAAAGGTAGACAGAACGAGAGAGAGACAACAGCAAAAACAAACCAACAACAAAATGACCGAAAAGCAAAGCCAAAATTAGGGGGGTCCCCATTTGCAATGGGGCGATGTGTGAAAAACGTCACAACAATATCTTCATGTACTAGCATCCCATTCAAGTATGCATAATTAGTTGCTAAAGTCATAGTTACAAACTCACCAAGAGATAAAATCACAGCTAAGATACTTGCCCATTTATTCATGAGATAAAATCACAGCTTGAGGAAGATACGGTGCAAAATCAAACTTGGGCACATCTATCAAGCAGCATATAAATGGGAAACCACATAGGTAAATACTTTTGACTTGTGGGGTGGCAAAGGACTAGCCATCAATATGGGCTATCCTTTTCGTCTCTAAGACAGATTTACTCCAAATGTCTTTCAACAGGCAGAAGCAAATGTCATTGGAGGGCTTGGGCCAAGTCCTATCTAAAGTTGATGTTTTCACACTCCTGTAGGAAAGGGTTTCCAATGGAAAGGCCACACATTTTGCTGGTCCACAAGCTTCACCATTGCAACTTTGATTTATGTGAGATATTAAATAGAGTCTAATTATATGTCATCATAATCTTCATGATGCTAAAAACTAGGGAAGTAAAAGTGACAGGGGACATTAACTGAGTAGGCTGCTGACCAAATGGCATAGTGGATTGACCAAAAACATGGCAATCTGTGAGCACCTGATATTCCCTGCCATATCTTATGAAGAGCCTCTCTCACTAAACTCTACTATTAATAGTACATACTAGGTTTGAGGCACATGGAGATTGACAGGGTTATGATATTATGTTGAGTACCAACCCAAGGAGATAATATCCACACAAATTATTACATGCTGAGTGCACGTTTAAACATGAGATTCTGTTAAGTCAAACTATACGGAGCAGACTTTGAGAAAGTGATTGTTAACAAAATAGAACAGTTTTTTTAATATTTGATGCTCATATATAATATATGTGGGGTGTATTTGTAGGTACACAATGTTACAAACTTGAGGAACTATTGATCAACTCTGGAGAGTCTTATGGTAAAATCTCTCGTCTAAATCAGGCCCAGTTGTACCTACAAGATATACCTTAAGGATTTGGTTATCTCTAACAGTAAAGTGACTGCTTTTTAGTCTAAAAAATCCTATTTTGAGCACTACAATTTGAGAAGCATTAAAGACATTAAAAATTGCATAAAAATCTGTCTTGCTAGATCAAGATTTGATTTCTATATGCATATCATCTTTTTGGGAGCTAAGCAACAGTAATAGCTGCTGGGTACGGACTTTGGTTCTTCTGCATAAGGATCCACTAAGCCTTGATAAACCACTAATTCCATACAATAGATCGATTCATCTTGAGAATAAAGTGAATGTATCCTCGATTTACTATAGACTAGTATGCACCATAATTCATAATCCAACATTTTACCTGATTTTTCCACACTCAGTAAGGGCCAAATACTGTCTAGTTAGGCCAATTATTGCTTTCCATATCTATTCTTTTCCTTCACTGTTTTCTTTCCTCTATATTGCAATTGTGAAACATAAATTGGTTCCTTTCTTTAGTGTGTTTATGGCTTAGAGTAAATATACTAAAATGCTTTTCTATTGTGTAGGTCTTCAAAGTTATGTCCATGCTCCTTTCCATGCGCTATGCATTGCTAGAGGCACAATGCTTCTTGAAGATGCTCATATTAAGCCCATGATTTAACGCAGTAAATAATTAATCACATTGAAGCAAGTTGACATGTTGAGTCTTCTTGCAATGATATATCTTGAAGGATGCTTGGAGTAATTTCTCAATATAAAGACATACATTTCTTGAGCCTTTGATTGTTTGATGAGTTGTATAGCAAGAAATTCAAGATGCATATGACAAAGTTGTGTTTCAAGGGTGTTGGCTTTGTATCTCATGCTGGAAGAAAGAACATTCATGGAAATTCCAAATGCTTTTATTTTGTTACAGTTAATCTACATTGGATACCCGTATTGCACACATTGGACCTCCAAGATGTTTGTATTAATTCAATACTACAATAGCTTGGGAAACTAGAGAACATATCAAGTTGAGACATGTTTTAGCCATCTCCTTTGGGGCCCTGGCCCCTAACCATTTGTGCCTCCCTGCTCCCCCAAAATACACATACTTGTATATTCTTTGTTTAACTGTCATTAGGTTGTTTTGATGGATTATGTAGCAAGAATTTCACTGTCTTGCATGATCAAGTCTGTTTTGTGGTTTTTGGACATTTCATCACACAGTGGAAGAAAGCATTTATGAAACTTCAAGATGTGTTCTTTTGTACTTTTGTTTTTGTATATGAAGGATGGTGGCTTTGGTACCATTCATTTGTCTTTTATCGCTTCTGCTGATGCAGTTTTGTGTACCATGAGATTTACACGATTTTAATGTTGAGACCTCAAAGTTGAGCAAATGTTGATTTTTCCAGTGTCTTGATTCTCATAATATTGAAAGTTTTAAGATCTGGAGAGAATTTTCTCGAGGCACATTGGTCTCCTTTTTTTTTTTTTCTATTTTCTTGAAAGAAAATTTGAATTTATGTTTCAAAATAAACATGATAGGAATACCCTGTCTGCTAGCCGCAGGAATGAAGTCACAAACATGTTTTATTATGTGGCTGGTCAGAAGTTGCAAGGTAACACAATAAAATCATCATGTTGTTTTTAAACTTTCTCTGACTGGAAGTTGTTCCATTGACTCCAAAATTTTATCTTGTTCTCCTTAGAGAACATACAACATCTTTTCCAATGTCCAAATGCTGTACCCCTTTTATGGATGGGAACAACCTAAATCCAATTTGACATTTTTAGCCTTGTTAATCATCCAACCTGGCTGTATCTCATCAACATCTGAGATTGAGTTTGACCTATATAATATTGATAGGAACTTTCGTCTAACACCATCACAAACTATTTGAGCTTGCTACATAAGAGGCTGCTTTTTCCTAGTTCAACTTGATCAGAAACCATGTGTAATGTGATCTTTGCGAGTGATAGCCAAGCAGGACGACAGAAGACTGGCTCAAGTTAGGCATTTGATTTGTTGGGTGCATGGTCTTCCTGTTGTCTTTTCATGATTAGATCATATGACAAATCCTCGTTAAACTGTAGCATGCATTTGTAAAAAAGCACTTTCAGATACTGCTTTCCATTCTTGATAATTACTAGGTTTTGCCAGAAATGCACTCTTTAATGAAAATCCTTTATGCAGTTATGAGGCATATTTATAGTGATTAATCTTTAGGCATCAATAGGAGAAGTAGAGGGAGATCCAAATTGACCTAAATGAGGCCTACATCCAAGTTCTTTAATAAAGGAGCTAACGTAAAGTGCTAGCAATGGATGAGTGACTGCTGGTTATATTAAGCCCAGTTATGTCTGGTATTTCTCTAGACCTCAACAGAGAAGATGTTGTGTGGTATACAACTATTACATGATAATAAATGAAATAATGCTTATTCAAAGGAATTTAAGTCAAGTCCCTTTTCTTTAGATCTAATGGTGCCTATGGAAGTCTAATTCACCCCTAAGAATTGAAGTAGTCTGTAATAGCTATTAACAGAGCATGCCTTCTAGACCTAGTGATGGCAAAGAAAGCAATGAAAGCAATATAATGTTTCTTCACCTATAATTTTTATATAATATATATGTGCATTGATAACGAAAGCAAAGTAATTTTGTTAATTTGTATGTTCACTAATAGGTGAATTCTTAATTCAACTTTAATGTTATGATATATGGTTCTAATGTATATGATGAATGATTGAAATTTCCTACACTTAAATTTTTTTCCTTATTTTTAAAATTGCCATCTCTTGCCCCTTAGAAAAAGGCCTCTTGTCCTCACTATCCCTGACTTGTAAACTCCATGGAACATAGATAAGTATAGAAATATGTTTCTAGTGGTTATGCAACATTTTCTAGTTGTCGCTTAAGGGCTTCTTGTAGTTGTGTATTGATTTCTAATAGTGGCACAACAGCTCTCAGTTGCTACACAAGGTTTTTCATTGTTCAAGAACTAGTTGAGTGGTGCAAGATCTTTTTTGTTGCAATGTAACAATTTTTAAATAGTTGCACATGAGGTTTTCATGAAGATTTTTTGTCAAAAACTTGATGGTCCGAAGTCCTCGTGCCACTTCAGTCAAAACATCAGATGGATTTTAGAGGTTTTATCTAGGATGATGTGACAAAGAGTTATCTAGAATCAAATATAACAGGAGTTTCAAAACATACAATCTTGTTTAAATGCTCTAGGCAGGAAGCCAAATTTTTTTGGAAGGTGAATGGTTAGAGTTCAATGATTGGGAATCATCACCTAATCCTTCATGATTGCATTTATGGCCAAAACTATAAAGAAAAACCTTTGCGAGAACAAAAAGGGACAAGTGCAAAAACACAATAGGCTGTTTTGGGTGAAAATGTGAGATTTGGCAAGAGAGAGAATAAATGGTAAGGGTAGGTGTATGGATATTAAAGATACGCTGTTTGAACTAGGGAGGACAAGGGGCAAAATGAGAGAGAATGGGAAGAACATAGATCCAATTGAAGAGGAGGAAAATGATGTAGTTTTATGCAAGAAGAGCACACCTGAGCATGCAAGCTAAGAATCAGAGACATATCCCATTTGTTACTTGTTTTAGCATTTTTATAAGCCTCTTAATGTAGATCTTAATAATTTAAATGCAATAGAAATTGTCTTTATTTTCATTGACAAGGAAATTTTGTTTAATGAAATTGTAGGTTGCTAATTTAGTGAGGTTGTTTTATTGACCCGCACCTAGATTGCATTGGTGGCAAATTTACAAGGTGAGTCAGCCATAAACATGCTCAAGAGTTTAATTGCCTCAGGTGATGTCTAGTCTTGTGTAGACCATATCATACATGAGGCTCCCAACCACACTAGCATAAGGTACATGACTTGTGTTCTCCATTTGACTAGGTGTGGAAGGGAAAACCTCAACTAAAAGCTTTGCTCCAATAGGATTATGAACACTCATTGGTTTTCACTTCTTTATGCTGAAATGTTGCAAAAACAGTGTCAACATATTTGTTTTGACTTTACCAATTTTTTCGGTTAGTTCTATCTCTTCTAATTTTCATTTGTAAGATAAACTTAGGGGTTCTCAATTCTTTTATATCAAATAGCAATGGAATTTAAGATTTCAAATCTCTAATCATATCCCTATTTTTTTACCAATCAACATGTCACCCATATTCGAAGTGATAACGATTAATTGATCAACATCTTATAGTAAATATAGTGATCTAATTTGGATCTCACCAATCCCAACCTCAAAACATACAAATAAAAATTTTGGTATTATATTCTAGGTGATTATTTGAGACTAGAAAAATGTTGCTTTAACTTGCAAACCAATTTCTCCTTACTCTTTATTGCGTATTTTTCTAGTTGTATCATATAGATTTATTCATCTAGGACTTAATGCAAGAAAGTTGTATTCATGTCTATTTGCTCAACCTCAAAGTCAAATCCAATAATGCTAGACAAAAGATATATAATGGATGTAAACTTACCAAAAATCTCACCAAATCCTATTCCCTTAATTTATGATTTTCCCTTAGCAACCAACCTTTGTACTTCTCTATCTTGCCTTCAAAATTGATCTTTTTCTTGGAAGCCCATTTGCAATTAACAGGTTTCCTCCTCTTAGGAAACTAAACCAAGCTCCATGTGTTCTTCAATGTTGCCATTTGATCCATGGCCAACCTCTAGGGCTCACTGTCATTCATTTTGGTTTCCTCCTCTGTAGTTTTGGGCTTATTAAAGTTAGCAAAAAAAAAAAAAACAAAATACATTTAAAATTAGGTGTGCTATATCTCTTTGGTTACCTACTTTATTGAGTACACCTCCTCAAAAGATGAAGATGGAGGTTGTATAGTCTAAAGCTTTCAAAGCTCTTTGTATCATTCTCTTTCTTTGGTCCAACTTGAACCTTTAGTTCACCCTCTAAACCTTCTCAACTTTTGGTTGTAGTTGCACAACTGATTTTGCATTCTCTTTTGGTTGTTCAATGATAGGAAAGTACACAATCTTTGTAAAGATCACATAGTGATTATATACCATCTTTTTTGTCATAGGATTCCAAAGTTTGTATCCCTTTACCACATCACTATAAACAATGAAAATACATTTGGCCACTATGAAATCTAATTCCAACCTCTTCTTCTTAGGTACATGCCCATATACCTTGTAACCAAAAACTTTGATTTGTTGAAATGAGTGCTTCTTTCCCATCCATACCTCATATGAGTTTTTCTCAACAAGAGTTGATATAGAAAAATTGTTAATTAGATAGAAAATTTTACTAATCACTTCTACATATAATTTTTAATTTCAACCAACTCCTTTGAGCATATTCTAGATCCAATCCATTAGCATTTTGCTCATCCTCTCTGCAACTCCATTATGCTAAGTGGTGTATGGATTTTTTTATTTGTCTCATAATATCATTGTCCTTCCAACATCTATCAAACTTTGTTGAGCAATATTGCCCACCATTTTTTGTTTTCAACACCATGATCTTCTTTCCATATAGTTCTCCACAAGAGCCTTACAACTCTTTGAATTGAATGAAGAACTTGGATTTATTCTCGAGAAAATAGACTTGTCTTTCTAAAGAAATAATCAATTAAAGGACATAATGCAAGGATTTTGCAATTGAGGATACACCAACTAGACCAAAAACATCACTATGAATCAAATCCAAAATCCCTATAAATATAGAAAATTTTGAATAAAATTGAACACAAATTTGTTTTCCATATATACAATATTCATAAAAGTCAATCTAAAGAATAATCAACTATACCCTTAACAAGATTTATTTTTCAAGGCTCTAAGGCCTTTCTTATTAATATGGCCCATGCACTCATGCCACAATGAAGTCTTCTTAGTTTGTAATTTATGACTCTGAGGTAAGAGCATACTTAGGAATGCAAGGTGCATGTACACCTGCTCATAAATTAGATATTACATGTCTCTTTGTTATATGTTTTGATGATACGAGTGTAGACGTTGTAGATTTCTTTATTGTAGGTTCAACCAAAATAGTACATTGAATGTAGGTGTTAGCATTAAGGGGTGAAAACATTCCAACTTGAAATCCCTTTGCAATAATCATACTCCATGAATTATCTTACATCTTTCCTTGTCGAATAATACTTATACACCCATATCATTCATCTTACTAAGAAATAATAGGTTACACACTAAACCAAGAATGTGCAAAACCCTTGAGAGGCGATTTTCCCATCACTAAATTTGTCCTTAACTCTACCATGCTAAAAAACATAGAGGAAAGTATTGACATGAAGATAAACTTTTCTACTATCAATGCTTTCATTATTAGAAAGCAACTCTTTATGAGGAATATTGTGAAAAAAAGGCTCTAGAGTTGATTATCCATCCATGTGTACTAGGGGTTGTAAGAAACACATATCTAGTTTATTTTTAAGTTCTCAAATCCAAATCATCATCTAATCCATTCTTGTCCTTCTACTTCTGCTTGTGCTTCTTTATGTGGCATGCATTGCCACACTTTTAACACTTAACCTAGGCTTTATTGGGAGATTTAAATCTCCCATTAGATTTGGATATTGGCCTTCTTGTTCATTCCCTTGTTTTTCTCCTTTGACTTACCACGAACAACCAATGGATCATTGATGGAATTTGGTTTTTTTTGCCTCAACTCCTTTGAGAGTGAAGACACTTTTTAAGCATCAACTTAGTACTAGTGATTCCCACCAAGTTATACCATATGGAAAATAATACAACAAAGTAATATATTAGATCTTCTCAATATTCATTTGCATAGCTTTTTGATTAAATGCTACCTATTCTTCATCCAACATAAATGTAGGTTTATTTTCAAAAATTCTACAGATCTTGTTCTATGAGTAGATACTCATCACTCATCCTCAAAGAATAAATATTCATGTATAGAAAAAGTTTATTTTTCAAGCATTTAGCCTAGTATAGGTTTCTTAACTTCTTCTAGAGGTGCTTCATGATGGGTTCTTGTAATGCATTTAAGAACATTTAATTCACCAATGCTTCTAGCTTTTTGATTAAATGCTACCTATTCTTCATCACTCATCCTATTATTCAAAAGTTTATTCAAGCAAGCCGTAGACATGATCTTGTAATGTTAAGAACTATGAGTAGATACTCATCACTCATCCTCAAAGAATAAATATTCATGTATAGAAAAAGTTTATTTTTCAAGCATTTAGCCTAGTATAGGTTTCTTAACTTCTTCTAGAGGTGCTTCATGATGGGTTCTTGTAATGCATTTAAGAACATTTAATTCACCAATGCTTCTAGATTTTTGATTAGATGCTACCTATTCTTCATCCAACATAAATGTAGGTTTATTTTCAAAAATTGCAACGTACAGATCTTGTTCTATGAGTAGATACTCATCACTCATCCTCAAAGAATAAATATTCATGTATAGAAAAAGTTTATTTTTCAAGCATTTAGCCTAGTATAGGTTTCTTAACTTCTTCTAGAGGTGCTTCATGATGGGTTCTTGTAATGCATTTAAGAACATTTAATTCACCAATGCTTCTAGCTTTTTGATTAAATGCTACCTATTCTTCATCCAATATAAATGTAGGTTTATTTTCAAAAATTGCAACCTACATATCTTGTTCTATGAGTAGATACTCCATTTTAAGATTCCATAGATTAGAATTTGTGTTCTTAAATCTATCCATCTCTAACCATAATGTTCTCATCATATTTCACATGAAATAAGATCTCTCCTATATATAATTCACATTGAAACCAATATTAATAGTAGAAACCATTTTTCCTAATCAAGGATCTCATGAGTTAGGCAAACTTTATAAATCAAATGAAAGGAAGCTAGATAAAACTATACAACTTCCTACTTAATGTTTAGAGAAGTGTGATGACAAACAATCTTAGATTCTAGAATTTCATAAAGACAAATTAAACATATAGTAACATGCAACACAAAAAAATTATCATACAATATACCTTGGGAAAACCCTTTTGAAAAAAACCTAGTATCAAATGAGCACTCAATATATTATCAATAATCACAATGCTATGGTTACAATAAATATTTGGATATCCACTCCTTTGCTTAAGTACCATGTAGAGATATTTTAGTAATATAACTTTATTGCAAATGCAAATGCTTTGAATTTCCGTCCTATTACCCAAATTCTTTGTCTAAGCCTCCTAAATTTTTAATCTTGTAAAAATTAATCAATTGCGAATTTTATGAAAAAGAAGTCCTAATTTGTAATTTTTTTGGTCTTTTTCTCTCGTTGGCATTTCCAAGTCTTACCAAACCTTTTCACAAAGTTCTAAAGTTCACAAACTTGTGACAAGTTCTTGTTTTTGGTAACTTTATGAATTTGTGAACCTTGCAAAAGCTTGAAAGGTTCTTGTTATCAGAATTTTTTTATGAATTTTCAAACCTTTGTTTGCTAATCTCTTTGTTATACAAAGGTTCTTAAGTTTGTAAGTTTCTCGAAATACCAACAAGATTGATTCAAAAGTTTTCTAGTTCTTTAATTTGGCTAGCTTGCAAGTTTGCAAACTTTCTAAAAGCTTGACATAAAGTTTGGAAAAGTTAGTTCATATTTCAGGGTTTTATTTATTGGCTAGTTCATAGAAAACCCAAAAAGTTTAAAAAGTTCCTAAGTTCTCAAAAAGTGTGACAAGTGCTTGTTTTGTCGGTTTTCGATGAGTTCCTAAACTTTCTAAAACTCACCAAAAGTTAGAATATGCTTCAAAATATTGATTCAATGTATAAATTGGGGATTTGCAAGCTCATTTGTTATTGTCTTCTTATTCAAACACAAAGAGCCATTGTTGCAACCTATTGCTCATCTTTGGTTTTATTGCCATTAATTTTACATTCATGATGAGAGGTAGGCCTATGTTTTAAGGAGCATTTGGGGTTGTTTGAAGTGTTGAATTTCCTTTTTTGAAGGTTTATATTTTTTTTATGTTACATTCTTAAATCCTTCAATTTCCTGCATACCTATTAATGAACTACAATCACCAACACCATTGTCCATGCATAAGCAACATCCTTTCCATTTATGTGTATAAGTGCTTCCTTGAAACCCTAGCTCATTGCCTTTGGTTAATTTCACAACCTCCCAAAAAAAATAAAAAATACTAGGGTTAAAAACATCCCCACTATCATTTTCAATTTTGTAGTTGAGGTTGGGGATAGCCAGCTTGGGCATTTTTTCATGAATAATTTTTGAGAGAGAATGTTCGACAACCCTAGGCAACCCATGGAAGAAACAATTTGTAAGTCATTTGGCTCATGCCAATGGATTTCTAGTAGCTATTCAATGTGTAAATTTGGTTTTAGCATGTGTCAAGCCTTACAAACTAGACACTAGGGAAATTAGAGTTATTGATGATATAATGATTTCCAAATTAAATAGCGCAAACATTAGTCTTTTTCTCAGATTGTCTCTAATAGATGCCTTTGTTGATGTGAATGTTCAAATGGGTGACCATTATTTATAAGAGAAGAGAGATGTTTGTTTAAACAATATTGCTAAAAATTGGTTGAAGGTACCCAAAAAGGAAAAATATAGATTCCCAAAGGCTTATGTTGGTGGCATTTTGTGGAGGGGGCATCTAACATAATCAATCTATTAAATAGGGTTGTTAGGAATAAAGACACTGGTGTTTTTAAATATTGGATTTTTTGATTTGTTCTCACAATTGGTTATGGGTCACAATATGTTGATTGGTAACAAATAATAAGTGATCATTTGAATGATCAATTGATCAATTTTTTGATTTTTTTTCTTCTATATGTCCTTGTATCTATTCTATTCTATTGTAAGTATGAAGGAGTGGTGTGGTCTATAGGAAAAAGAAGTATATGATAACACAATGAAAATCTATGACTGCTATCTTTAGCATCAACAAGACACTGAAAAGAAGGATTTTAGGAGAGTTATTGATGCTTTCAACATGTTAATTATGAGAGACCTTGAAGGAAATATTGGACTAAGAATGATATTTTAAGCTTTTCAATTATACTTCCACTTCCTTGTACTCCCACTTCTCTGCCTTCTCCACCACCAGTGTACACTAGTACTGATTTAGTCCCAATATCTATTTTCCTTCCTTTAAATTAAAAAGCCCAAACAATATCATTTCCTTCTCTTTTGCTCAAAGAGGTTGGAATGAAGAAAATGAAGCATTCCTAAGTAGCCAATACTAAAGGATACTCTTCAACCAAAAAAGCTTCACACAACTTCTAGATTGATAGTAGATTCTTTTAGAAATCAATTTGTGGAGATTTCAAAACCTATAGTGGAGAAAAAAGAGGGTGTTATAGAAACTAATTTTAATTTCACTAGATTTGGGTTGGGTCCATCTACTCATGAGGGGGATATTCATAATACCAAAGTATTAGTTGTAAAAAGTATTGAAAAAGTGGAGAAAGAAAAATAAGCTAATGAAAAGCTAGTGGACTAGGTAAAGGTTTTAACTTCCTATATCAAATCCATCATTGATATTTCTACACTACCATTGAGCGCTCTACCATTAACTTCATCTAATGTGCCTGTAGATGGAATAAGCTCAAATATCATCGAGAAGATTGTTAAGTATTAATTTTATGGAGAATAACAAAAATCTGGCCAAAAAATTTACCCTTAATGATTTAATATATATTGAGGAATTTATAAAGTTCTATGAGCATATTCAAAATAAAAAGAAAGAAATTGATATGAGTGTCAAGCTACAAGAAAGGAGAATGCTCTCTATACTTTGCTATTGCAAAAACTCCAGGAGATGATGAACATAGACACAAATATTTTGATTAATGAGGAAGTTCTCAATAAATTTGAGGAAATGATCCTCCAAAATGGTTGAAATGTATTGAATAAAAAGTAATGGGTTTAAAGAATTTTGTCTCTAAGTTTAAAAGATTGATCAATGTGTGTAATTCCAATTTGGTTGACATCATAATTAATTGCCTATCTTATAAACATATATTTTGAAAAAATATGAAATTAACTTGTTATATATTGTTGTTGTAAAGAAAAAAATTAAAGACAATTTCAAGAACTACAAGGTCAAATTTGCTATTAAAAAGATCAACTTCTCAGGTGGAGATAAAGCTAGTATTTCAAGCTAGGATAAAAATAAAGACAACATTATAATATTTTTTTCACTTTATCTTTACTTATTTATCTTTACTTATTTATTGTAATATGTTAAAAAATGAACTTTATTCAAAAAGAAAAAGAAAAAAAATGAATAAAGTGTATTTTTTATTTCCAAAATTATATAAACAAGTTGAGTGTAAGGAAGGTCTCTTCTTCTTTGTCATCAACTTCTAGTTTGCTTTTTCTTCTAGAAACCTATCTCTCTTCTTTTTTGAGAAATATTTTTTTGCAAGCATTTTATAGAAACTTATGGTGAAGAATTTTCACTCATCATTTTTGGAGTGATAAGAATTAAATTGTCCTTTGGGTCATTGGTTCTCATATGCTTTGTATTTTTCTTATGTAGATACATTTGTAGGGTTTCTTTATGATTTTGTGGATTTTATTTCATTCTTTTGTGTGTTGAAATTTTATTAGTTTAGAGTGGATCTTGTGGTTGTTTACTTTAGGATATTCTCTTTCTTATGTTAGAGAAATATTTGATATTTTTTAAATTTCTTAAGTTTTTAATAGTGTAATAGTTTGCATGGAACTTTGTGCTTATACTCCTACTTGTAATTTCAGGTTTTCCTTTCCTCAATAATTTTAGGTGCGTCTTTTCTATTTTTTGGTTAAAAATATACCCCTTAAAAACCCTCAAATTATATCTTACGAGGGGCTATCACTCTCAAATGTAGAGGAAGATTGTTAAATTGATAGTAATCTTTCTATCTATTGTAAACATTGTCACTACCCATTAGGCGAGTCATGCTAAGTTATAGAAAAATATTGTGGTGAAAATTTTGTTTACCAACACATCTCAAACATACAATGTAAAGACCAAGCCCAAATAAAAAACCACGAGCCGAAAAAATCATGGGAAAACACCCCTTTACATAATGGGCCAACAAACTAAAATAGAATGCAAATCCCAAGATATAACTCACCTAGGAAAAATGTGTGCACTATTTGGATTTATCTCTTTGCACCACTCTTATGCATCACAAGTTGGTCAAAATTCATAATCCATTATGTAACTCCATTTTGCATACTTAACCATGTCATGGAATCTCTTAAACATCTTATATAACATAGGTGGTCTTACAACATGTCATAATATAAATTACATGTGACCTAAAATGCCATCTCAAATTGGACACTTTTCCATATGAAAAAAAATACAAAATAAATTTAATTAATACAAACATTTGAACTTACAAGATATGACACCCAAGAAAATCCCATATGACCCCATCTTAACATAATTGCTTAGCAATATGAAGATTGTCAATCCCTAAATTGTATATTTTAAATCTTTTTGAATAATGTTCGTTAATTTTATTTGACAATGGTTTAATTTCCCGCACACTAACATTATGTCTAATTATGTGGGAATGTGGATTAAAGGAATGCTTAACAATTGAAATTCAACATGGCTTATTCTATGTTTATATTTGGTAGGACTAGTTTGTTGTGGCATGCTTTGGATTAGTGTTCCATAGATGCTTATCTTCATGGCTCATGAAATGGAACACACATGACTTAAATCCTCAACAAGGGATCCATACCACCATGGTAGGGTTTTGAAAAGTGCATGAATTCCATTTTTAATCATAAAGAATCATCAACCTTGGGTTTTGTGAAGGAAATGCTAGGGAAATAGGAATGGTCGGAGGGCCTCCTAGGTTGCAAACTTGCATCCAAGAATATTTTGTAACTAAATTGTCAATGGTGGTATCAGATGAGAAGCTACGGTTATGGTTACTTCAACTATTCTTATTGACAAAATACAATGGTGATTTTATAATTCCAAGGAGAGAATAGAGCTTGGAAAAGGTTTCATTGGTCATTGTTGTGGTAACTATGGTAGATAAATGTCTTTCAAGGAAAAGGATGTGATGGTATATTGTGAACTCCAAGAAGTAAGGGCCTTTTGTAGAGACTTGGGCCATGTTGTGGAAAATTTGTTGGTAACTCATAACAATAACATTCTTTCTAGTTCTATCCCCAAACCGCGACCTCGGGTTTTGGGAGTCAGTCCTATCCCCCCAAATTCTGGGGTTGTCTAGTCCCAATCCTCTTCCGACATGTTGTCTTTCAGTTGTTTGTGCTTTGGTACTGTGAAGTTTGTGGCCTTTTGGTCTGGTCTGTCGAGCCTTGTGGCTCTTGTTTGTAAGCTCTTTCTAGTTCATGTCCTGTTTTGAACTAGCTCCTTTTTGGCCCTGAGGGCCCTCCGTGTAAAGGGTACAACACCTTGTAAATGCTGCTTACCTTATCAAAAAAATTCTTTTCTAGTGTTATTTCTAGATGTGAAATTTTTTTTTTTAAAATATGCTATTATTAAAGGGAGATTAATCAATTCATTCATGTGTATTAATTAAATTAACAATTATAATATTTTTCATAAAAAAAAAGTATTGAAACATAAAATTGAATTTTTAATCTAATTAATATTATAAAAAAAATTACAAATGAAACAACGTTAAGATAAAGATTATGCTTAAAAAAAAGAAATCACTAAGAATATAAATATGGGTGAAAAATATGAAAATTTGTTCAACAATTAATTGAAGCTTGTTTTTTGTACAAATATTAGTTTTAGTAGAATTTGTTTATAAGATGTCTCTATGATAGTGGAAGAGACTATCCTTTGGTAGATCAATCCTCTAGGTAAGGAGAATAGAATAGGGTCCTATAACTACAAAAAATCTTGTAAAACAAATATAGTTTAGTTCAAGACATAATGCTAGTATGATCACATGTGAATAAGGGAATCAATTGAAAATGACATTAGAGGGTTAGAATACGAAATTACTAAATAAAATGTTGAACCAAAAGGAGTGAGTCTAGCCAATGATTTGAGTCTAGAATTTGGGAGAAAAGGGGGCTACATAGGAGCCAATCAAAGTGGTTAGATCCCTTTTCTTTGTCTTTTGAATTCAATGAGCAACCAATAGATTTAGTGTGGGCACTTAGTTTATGTGACTATGATTTAGAAGAATATTTGGGTGTAGTAACAAATAAACTTAAAATATCTATTTATTATGCTAAATATGTGAAGGACAACAAAGAAACGGTAAATCCAAATTATGTCAATGTGAGAACAAAAAACACTATGGTGCATTTAAAATAGATTAGAGAGCACAACAGGATGTTTTAGAAGTTCAAACATGAAAAAATAGAGAATATCTTCAAATCAAGGACTCAAAAGGGAAAAGAAAGTCATTAAAATGACAAGGAAATGAAAAGGGGAAGAATAGTGAAGGTAAATCAAATAAATAAGAACTTCATCAAGCTTCTCTAAGATTGTAGAAGTGAAGGAATGGTGGAGTAGAGGGGTGAAACTTCACCTAATTGTAACAAACTAAAAAAAATGGAACCATAAAATTTCTTATGCATTAACCAAGATAAACATCTAAATGCTAACAAAACGGTATAGGTTAACATGCTAACAACTTTCATTAACTTCAATGATACAATATTACAATGACATGCAAGTTGTGTAAGTGATATCTAATAATATGCACAATGATATGCAAGTCATGCAAGAAATATCCAATAATAATATGCACAATATATAAAAAGTCTCACTTGAGTAGTATAATAAGGAAGTGCATCAATAAGTAGATCTCAATTGCATTGTAATAATATGAAAGTCTCACAAATATGTGTCTACTACTTAACAATAAAGATAGCATCGTTTCATAATCAAAATATATAAGGGTTCAAAACTATAGTTGCCATGCATGATAAGAGCATAATAGATCATGATACCAACCATACATATACAAGTGGTCTAAAAATAATGTACACCACAATAACATATGAAGAACTCTAAGCTCAATTTGTAAGCCAATCCTCCAAAATCCATTTCTCATGCTATTGATAAGGGAAATCTTTGAACCCATTTTGAGAATGCCCCTTTCCTCCCCATCCATTACTCAAGGTGAAGAAGCACCATCCATAATCCAAAGGTTTTGTTTAATATAATATTATTTTTTATCTTTCTTATTTCATTCCTTTAGTAACATACACCATACACATGAAACCATAGATCCAAAACATTCAAAATAAATGGAATAGATTTCAAAATACATATTCTCAATAACATTACACATGCCAAATAATCATTTCAAGATAATCAATGTTTCAAAACACAATCTTTCTAATATCTATTACAAAGAATGCAAGGTCATGAACAACATAAAATATGACTATCAATAAAAACATTATATTTCTCTTGTTTATATATATATTTTTATGTTCAATTTATTTTTTCTTGCAAGTTCAATTTAAAAGTGGCATCAAAGCTCCTTTAAGGATCCATTTTGGAAGAAAATTTACCAATTTACATCCATCTATACTTGTCCATTCTATGCTCTCACCTTTCCCTAGAGATATTTTTATGATTAGAAAGTGGTTACAACCACAATCACATTAAATTCATTACTTAAGTTTTACCAAAAAATCCTTTCCAATGGTTTCTTTTTTCTTTTTAGGTTAGAAACCCTATGAAAAATATTCTCAAATATCCTCAAAAGAACTTGCATACTTGGGTAAGTTGAATTTCCCATAAAGGGTCTAGTGAAGTGAGGAGTATTTTGGCTTCAATACTTAGGGCATAGATAGGCTATGTATATAGTCAAGAGCTTCCATGTATCTTTGGGTATATTGGAAGACCCTATAGTAGGATTTTTTTGTATGTTATCCTTGGGTAACCTTTGGCCATCTAAATTATGTGATGCATTGGTAAGTGCTTAGCCCTAGGAAATTACTCATTACATACATCAATGGCATGATAATGGGCTACGAGTATAATCCTAACCCTTCATAGTTAGTGCTTTGAAATATTTGACTAACTCTATTTATGAGAAGATGATATCACAAACTAGACATACTATGTTATGCCTTCCCTTTTGTCCCTACTTGTGTTCCATCCATTTGGAATACTTCCGAGCCATGTTTTCTTTATAGTTGGGTATTTGGATATTTGGCATCAAATAGACAACTATTAGTGTTCTCTTTGGATAGTAACACTTCTCCAAATTCTAAAAGTATTCTTCCAAACCTATATATTTAATATTCATTGGTTCAATCCACCATCTATATTTTAGATTTGTAACTTTCTAATAAAATTTCTCTCAATCCAGCCACAAATTGTTAGTTATGATAGAAAAATCAACCCAAGGTATATAAATAATTTTAAAGTTTGGGCCAACTTTGACCCTTTTTAGTGCATTGTCTCATTACACTAATCTCTATGAGCTAGTCAAAATCAGGGATAACTTTAAGAACCACCCCCTTAGAAAAGGTGTAAAATCCTAGCAAATCTTGTATACTTCCCGATAAAATTATTACTTTTATTAGCAATTTTTTTCATTTTTTCGGGAAAAAATAATCTCAATTGGTGAATCTTTTCTAATCGCTAGAAGTCTATGGAAAATCTTGATGAATTGCAATTTTTTTTAATCCAATAAAATATTTTCATTGGCGATTAAAACCTTTTTTTAAACCAATAAAATATTTCCATTAGTGAATAAACCTATTTTCAAAATAGAAAAAATATTTTTGTTGGCGATTAAAACTTTTCTTCAAACCAAAAAAAATATTTTCATTGGCGAATTAAGCCTATTTTCAAATGAATTAAATAAAATGGTAAATTAAACATAATCTCATACTAATAAAAAAAATTCAGCAACGAAATAAACTGGTATGCCAATAAAAAAATCATAGCGTGGTTGGCAAAAATATCAAATTCTAGGAAAAAATTTCCGCACATTCACATTCCTTCATAAAGTGTCTAGAATGGGGACAAGTGTCAACATATTTATTATGTCTTAAGCCATATGTCTTGAAAAAATAATATAACCCATGACTATTTGATGAATTTTTGATGGGTGATTGTAGTTGCATTCTAGAAGCAAATCTCTGAAGCAGTAGACTTGCAAATTGAAACCTCCAGAATAAAACTAGAACTATTAGATTTCCATAAATCAATGGTTGAGTTTTTATTGCTTATTAAATCACTTAAAGTCATGACAACCAAAATAATATTTTATCGTTGACTGGATATTAGCAATTGAAGGTCGCTTAAGTTATGACTTAAGCCTTTGGAGTCATCATAGTGACCGACCCCTCAACCTAGGCGAATGATGGGTTTAAGAAATGAACAGTCGAGATAGTGTGACGTGGGTCAAACTTTACCACTCCTCACTAGCCCGCTGGGGACCCACCTACATCTCTTGTCCCTCAATGGGGAGGCCAGAAAGTGCCATGTGGAATGATCAGAACCATTGAAGGAACTATAGCAAGGTGCAAAACATTACGGAGCTAGTGTTAAAGCTTATGCTACTAAAGGAGCCTTTTAAGCACCTTTTTTTTATAGTTAAATAGTTGCTATATGGGGCAACACCCTATATTAATCAAAAAGATTTTTTACATTCTCGGATGGGATCTGACACTTGACCAAGTCACCAGGGACTCATCCCAACAGTATTCACAATGAAGCCTTCATTTCCACAAAACATTATAGACCCAAATATTGAATGGATTGAAATTGGACACTTATACGGACTACAAACAAACCATCACAAACCAAAATGACGTTCCACATACACCAAAATATGCATTGTTGCAACCACCCTCACTGGTCTTCTTTCCTTTGATTGCACTTAGAATCACCGAACAATCACCACCATAGGCACTATGGGCAGGATGGTTTACTCGTTCCTCCTAGCTCCTGGTGTCATTTGCTACCCATTCTTCACCAATTCCCAGCTCCCAATCCTCCTCGTCTGAAGACCACCTTTCCTCGTCGAGAGCTTCTGCCATTGCAGATGCCTTCACCCAACCCTTCTGCCAGTCTTTGAGAATGTCAGCTGCACGCAGAAGAAAGTTGATACACCTGTCAATCTCCCCCCACCGATTTTTGAGAGCTGCATGGTTCAGTGAGAACACAAGGGGAAACTTTGGTACCGGCCATTCATTCCCACGAGCCTTGTAGTTAGGGAAAAATTTAGTGGAAAATCTTCGCCAATTGATGAATTCTAAAAATTGGCAAATTATTCGCACCCAACAACGTATCCAAATCACCCAAATTTTACGAACTATCGGTCTAATGCATGTCCATTCGCCAATGAGTTTTTTTATGAGGCATATTTAAGAAACAAATTCGCCATAACAAACTATGCATTTCAAATGGACTGACTAATATTTTCGCCTGGAATCCCGGAAGCATGTAATAAAACACCTACATATTCACCAATACTATTAAAACAACATTGTATCAGAACCCATTGAACACCAATTAAAATTTACAAATAGTTGCTTGTGAAGACCCATTTCGCCAATTAAAATTTATAAATAGTTGCTTATGAGGACCTATTTTGCCAATAACATTAAAAAATAATTACATTTGAGGACACATTTTGTCTTGAAAGTTACAACGTATCATTGTATAAGCACGTGGGATTTGCCAAATTTTTAATATACCATTTAAAAATCCCGTGAAATTCACCAAATATGGATTGATATAAATACAATCAAAACTGTCATTTATTCTTACACATTTTGTTCAGTTATGAGGTTCTCGATTTGGAAGTCAGTGAAAGATAAAAACATAGACTTAAAGGTGAGTGATCATTTCTTCAGAGTGTTATTAGTTATAATAATAATATTTCTTTATCTCTTTTCCATTCTTGCTTTAATCTTAAAGATGATATTGAGTAGGGAATGGGATCTATATTCTCTGTCCTTAAACAAGAAGACATTTTTTCTAGCTTTTATTCGAAGTGAGAGATCAATATGTTGAGTAGAAAGGGTAAGACTCCTCAGGGTAGTGAAGGGACTTGGAGGCCATCAAAATGCCCAAAACGTAGAGGTACCATTCAGTCTTACTTTGGAATTGGCAATGCTTCTAATCCATTAGATCAAGATGGAGCTACATCTTCATCTCTTCCACCAAATATTAATGAAGAAGGCATTCACAATACCTTACTGCCACCGAAAGGTCAAGGTGAGATTGTCATTGAGTTAAATCAAAATGTATCAAATGAAGATGGAAATACTGTAGAAGATGTTCCAAGGGATACCTTGGTTAGCTAGAATGAGATAATTGACTTGGATCAGGATGATGTTGGTAGCAAGAAAAGAAAAAAGAAAAGAAAAAATGGGGCGCGAGTGGGAAATGACAAGGAATTTTCAACTTGGTTGGTTGTCAAAGTACCCATTCATTGAACCAGTGGGGAAAGCAAATGATGTTGAAAGTGCAACAAATTCAAGTTTATGATTTGTAGTTGGAAATGTGGGAGAGACAAAAAGTTGTAGCTAAAGCTTGACACTATAGAAAAGCATATCGGTAAAGTTTATGAAAAACAAATCACAGATAGAAAGGAACAATCAGTCGTTCGGTGGAAATCAAAGGAAGAATTTCTTCATGTTAAGTATCCTGTAGAATATGAAGAGCATAAGCAAGGAATGTCGAAGCTTGCTACATGTCAAGGTACACTTGAGGCTCCATTTGGAAAAACAATGGAAGTAGCAAATCTATCAAAAACTATTCAATTGAGTGTTGTTTTTCATATTTTGTCTAGAGGGCATCCTATTAAAGACTACCCAAAATATTATAGTTTATTATCTTATTTGGGTGTTCCTCACTTGAACCCTTCTCACATTGGTCAATAAACGCTAGATGGGAATGGGAAAACTATTTTGTTGTAGTGGAAAAGAAAGATTTAAAGGAGAAAGTAAAAGAGTCAAACTTCATTGCATTATCTTTAGATGAAGTTAGTGTGGTAGACAATACTTCTTGGGTCTGTATGCATTTGTATATTGTAGAACAACATGTTCGCCAAGCTCATCTTCTTTGTGTTCATAAAATGAAGGATAGTTCAACGTCGCAAAATCTATTTGAACTAGTCAAGAAATATTTGAACGAAATTGAAGGTATGGATGAGTTGACAATTGCCAAAAAGTTGGTGTGTCTAGGAGTTGATGGAGTTGTAGTGATGCAAGGTCAAAGGAGTGGTGTTTGCACAAAGTTACAAACTACTTGTGCACCATACATGCTTGGCATTCACTGCATGGCCCACATAATGAATTTAGCATTCAAAATTGTAATCAAGTTTCCTACAGTATCAAAAGTTGAAAATCTAGTCCTTGACATCCACGCATACTTCTGCCGAAGTCCCAAACTTCTGCTAGGGGAATAACAACAAGAAACAAGCTTCTCAAGCATGTTGATATCAGATGGATCTCCTTGCATGGAACAACACAACGAGTTCTTGTAGAATATCAATCTTTGATTGGAGTGATGTATGAGCATCATAACACAATAGACAAAGCTCCTGACCTCTTACATAGGTTAAGCGATATAGAGACACTCTTGACTTTAGCTAGTATTCTCCCCATGTTGGATGTGATGAAAAATCTTGTGAAGAAATCCCAAGACACAACTATGAATATGCCAATCTATGTAAACATACATGCTTGGACCTCGATCATCTATATCTAGATCTAACACAAGAAGGCCCAAATTATTTCATGTGGCAAAAAATTACTGATTTGAATAATCCTGATAATTATTTACAGTTTAATGCAAGTGGGCACTTATGTATCTGTGTACGTGGATATGAGATACCAATGTACCATTGTAAGACAACCAGGTGCTTTAGCAGAGAAGTAGCTATTGACGAGGATGATTTTAACGACATTGTTAAATATGTTAGTGATAATTTCAAAAATTGCAAAATCTCTTTCCTCAGAGATTTGTGAAAGATTCCCTCAACATGAAATAATTGAAGCCATGGGTATTGTGTATCCTCAATTTTGGGTAAATTGAGATAAACTAAAATATTTTCATGATAAAGTAAAAATCTTGATCGAACAATTTTTGAAAAGTGTAACGTACAATGAGCAAACAATAGAAGGAATTTTAAATAAAGATAAGCTTAGACAACAATGTAAGAATTTTGCAATAGCTATGAGAGACCAATATAATTCCATGGGCACAAAGAAGGCCTTTGAACCAGGATCAATAAAAAAGGTTTGGAAAAATTTAGGTTAGAGTGAAATATTGCGTGATACGATATCAAAATATTTAAAAATTATCGATTTATGTCAAACAATGATATTGGGGTTGGTGGAGGCTGAGAGAATTTTCAATACATTGGCGTTTTTGAAATCAAAGTTACGAAACAAACTAGACAATAATTTGGAAAATTGCTTGAGGATAAAGGGAATTGTGTATAATGTCAAAAAATTTCCTTTTGAAGGGGCACTCACAATTTAGAGGTCCACATGTGAAAGAAGAGGGGTCAGGCTATGCAACACTCCAATTCCAAATGCTGGTACTAGTGGCATTGGTGGCAGTGGGACAAATGATAGTGGCACAATGAATGTTGAATTTGAGACGCAGGTCGAAGAAAATGAAGAGCAGACTCAAAATCAAGACGACTCTTTTACTTTATCTCAAGTTGAACGTCAGTTTAAGGACCCTGACTCCATTTGGGAAATGGAAGTGAATTAGCATCTTTTAGGTATTTATATTGCACTTCATGAATCAATTTCCATTGTTTCAAACCATAGTTGATGCTATTGTATTTTATATTGCACTTAATGAATCATATTCCAAACTGTAGTTGATGATATTTTATATTGTATTCTATGAAATTTTGATATTTTATATTTTATAATGTATTCCTTGGTATGGAATTTGATATGTGATTTTGCATCATTTTTTTTGCAACAAATCTGTCCACGGCTCTAATTTCCTGAGTCTTCGGAATGTACCTCTTTGTGCATGCAATCACCAGGTCGACGTTTTGCACAACTTTAGGAAAACCTTCGACACACACTAAACCACTATCTAGAATTCTATCCTTTAATGGTGTTCTGTTACTTTGTTCCAAGCGCACCAAAAATTATTCTAAATTGATATTCAAATTTTGAGTCTTGGAAAAGCATTTGTAGAGAGTAAGAATGTAGACTTAATGACTTAGTGAATATTTTGCCACCCAAGTTATGTCGTTAGTTTGACATGATGTGCATTTATTATTGCATTTAATGCGGCATTCAATTTCATCCTTCGAAAAGATAGCCTTAAAATCTGCATGATTTTTTGTAAATCATGAAAAGACAACTCAAGGTTGTGCCATACATATCATTTAATGAGGTGGCAACACCTTTAAAGTCAAGAAATATCCACCATTTCATGTGATCGTAGAAACCTGGAACTTTAGAACCAAAGTCGGGAGTTTCGAAGTTGGGAAAGCCTCCAACTCATCAACTTTAAAGACAACCAAACAAGACTTACAAACTTGACAACAACGAACCAAGTTGGATAATTAAAAAGTTATGAAAATTTAGAAATTCGCGAAAAGGTTGTGAAACATGAGGAACTAGCAAATTAGGTTATAAACTTATAAAACATGCAAAACCCGCGACTTTGAGCAATTGTAAATGAATAATGAAGAATAACACAACCATTTATTTTATTATAACTGAATTACAATGTCACATTATTACATATCTTTTTAAAGATGAGTCATTGAGTAGAGCATGCAAGCACCAAGCTCTTGTTTTGTATAAATAACATATGTTACTTTAGTACTTTACATAATACAAATACAAATGTAAGTGCCAAGCTTTTGTTGGACCGCAAGTGACAACGTAATATAATTTTCGCTTTGAAAATAAATGCATGGTGATGGGACTTTCTGAGTCAACCATGGGCTCTAAAAATAAATGCATGGGACTTTCCTAGTAGGCCATGGGCATTGAAAATAAATGCATGAGACTTTCCTGGGAAAGCATGCACTCTCAAATACAAATGTGGCTTTGTAAATACAAATGCAAGAGATTTTCCTAGCCAACCATACTGGGGAAAAGGGAGTTGTGAAGATACAAAATGTATCTATTCTAATTGAAAACCAAAGTCATGCAGAAGATGAGGGGTAGTAAGATTTCTCCCATCTTTTTCACACAACTTCCATGCACTAGAATAACACTTATCTCCATTAGAGCTCCTCATCTTGGTTCAAAAATTGCCTCAAAAGTCAGGTGAACCAGATCAACTTCTTTCCAATTCCACCCATTCTGAACTTGAAGGAAATTGGTCTTTTACTCTATAACTACATAACTGGAGGCAGGAGAATTTAGAGTATCCCTAATAATACCACATCATCTTCTTCCTAAATCCTTATTAAACCTACAAAATGAATACCCTTATGACAATTCTAAACATTGCACTCAATAGTAAAACCTTTTTAGCCTTCAACGAATGATTTCAGACTTCAGTTGTGTTCACTATCCCTATTTATGGGCCAACAGTGCCACTACTATCTTGATCCTTGTGTACACCTCACATGTGTCACGTGTGAACTATGAGGTTTTAGGTTGGGTATAATGATAATTGTGATTCACACAAACCAAAAAACTAATTAATCAATTTGTGTAACTTAAAGTTAAGCCTTACATTTACAATTAAAATTTTAAAATGTTTAATTTGATTTACGTTTGGCTACATGCAAATTGCACCTCAAGCTAACAAGTTGTCAAAATCACCAGTGCCACTCAAATGATATGAAATCAATACAAATCTTTTTTCACTAGATCACTGGATTAATGACATCATCAACTATAATTCTACAGTACGTTGTGCAATTTTCAATATAAAGCTATCCAATCAATCATTTCAGATGTCCATATGGTGTTAATCTGCACCGCTGCGCCGCCCGCAATACTGCAACCACACTTTCTTCAAAAATATTGAGAATTTAAATTAAATGAAATGTAGTACTTTGAGGCACTGAAAAGAGAGAATTAAATGATATTGAAAAGATTGAGAATTTTCAAGAATGGAGCCACGAAAAGTATTTTAATTTAAGTATCTAAAGATTGATCACTGAAGTACATAGTACATAGTCAGCCTAGCCAAAAAGCCACTAACTATGACAAAAAACCAGTCACAAAATACATATTATAAGAACTATTACACTATACAATAAAATATAGACACATGACACATGACACAATTCATTACTAAATTTTTTTGTAACATTAGTTGAGGCCATCAACCAAGTGTTTGAGTAGAAGGTGAATCGAATTTAACATAGTAATAGCAGAGAAGAAAAGCGAATCACCCAATACCTTCCTCCAAAACTATAGACTCTTTAATGATTCATTGTTTGTATCACATAGCATACCCCATCTCATATTAACTAGGACAAGAGCCTGTGCTGTAGAAGCATGCAATTCCACTTTCCGTAGGATTCCACCAACAGGCGCTAACCCACTTTCAAAATTGTAATGTTGCAATGCCAACTCAAATGAAGAAATAGAGTAAATGAAAGGCTACAAATAACATATTGCCAACATCTTCACCAAATCTTTTTCGAGCAAAATTTTCATGCAATTGGACAAGAAAGCCAAAGCTACCTCAAAATATAGAGCACGGGGGTTGTTCTAAAGTCATTCTCTACCCACAATTGTTCTTAAAACATCCTCAACTTGCACACAAGGAATTGTAAAAACCATACCCAACTTTCATTTGACTTATGCATCGCCCCTTCTTTTCTCCCAAAAACATTTGGGTAGCTTGACACGCCATGAAGACTCCATAATATCACAGTTAAATTGAGAATAGAGAATAAAGAAATCAAATCCAAATATATTATAAATGATATGAAGAACATCAAGTTGGTGAAGTATATATAGAAGTTAGAACAAAGATGATGAGTATGACATCAAATACTCACACTTAAACTTTTTAAATTCACCACTTGAATCCTTAATCATTGATGTGACAATATTATTTTGAAAAAATTGTGACAATATTATTCCAAGTTACCCACAGACCAGATAGACGACCCAAATTAAGATGTCTTGCTTACCTTTAAGACAAGTTCTTAAAAGGTATGTCCGCGACCGCAACAAATGACAAGATGGTTGCATCACTCAACATTAATTTCCAGGTTAATTCAATTGGGGGAATGTGTGGCAACTAGCAGGATCACAAAAAGATTTGTGCATAAAGAATGCATGACACGTTTGACGTTGGTTTTCATTTCTTGGTACGGTCTCCATAAGGCTGCGAGAGGTTTTGCTACAAATAGGGGTTGTTATGCTTATTTTTCTCAAATTGGTTTAGTGCTCTTGATAAACACTAAGAGGCAATGGAGACTCCTCTGTTTTTGAATTCCACAAAGCAACAAAATGCTTTTTGTGGTGAAATCACTAAGAAAGGACTGAAGGGGATAATGGTGTCCAAGCACCCACTGGTCCTCTAGGCAGTGAAGGGTGTTTTGGGCCCAAAATTTTTGCTGGCTACCCACAAGCTGAAGGGGAATTCAAAAACACCTACCATGTTTCTAGCAATGCTCGTGTACATGGGTGTCTCGAAAGCTCGAGGGAAGAAGCTATGCCAAATTATTTTTCCACACTCTCTATTGGAAAATATTGACGCGACACTGGACAACATCGACAAAAATTTCATGAACCCTCTACCATTGCACTACTACAAGGTTCGTGGAAATGAATGGTCGGTACCAAAGTTTCCCTTGGTGTGCTCATTGGACCATGCAACTCTCAAAAACTAGTGGGGGAAGATTGACAGGTGTATCAACTTTCTTTTGCATGCGACTGACATTCTCAAAGATTGACCGAAGGGTTGGGTGAAGGCGTTTGTGGTGGTGAAAGCTCTTGATGGGGAAAGGTGGTCTTCAGATGAGGAGGATTGGGAGTTGGGTACTAGTGAAGAATGGGTAGCGAATGACACCAGGATCTGGGAGGAATGAGCAAACCATCCTGCCCATAGTGCCTGCAGTGGTGATTGTCCGGTGATTTTAAATGTAATCAAAGCCAAGAAGACCAGTGAGGCTGGCTGCAACAATGCATAATCTGGTGTCTGTGGAAGGTCATTTTGGTTTGTGATGATTTGTAGTCCATATAAGTGTCCAATGCCAGTTCGTTCAATATTTGGGTCTATAATGGTTTGTGGAAATGAAGGAATGTAAAAACTCTTTTTGACTAATACAGGATTTTTCCCCATATAGCAACTATTTAACTATAAAAAAACACGCGTTTAAAGGTTCCTTTAGTGGCGCAAGCTTTAACACTAGTTCCTTAATATTTTGCACCTTGCTATAGTTCCTTCAACGATTCTGATTGTTCCTTAATATTATTTTGGTTGTCATGACTTTAAGTGATTTAATAAGTAATAAAATCTCAACCACTGATTTTTGGAAATCTAACAGTTCTAGAGTTATTTCAAAGGTTTCAATTCGCAAGTCTAGTGCTTCAGATATTTGCTTTCGGAATGCAACTACAACCGTCCATCAAAAATTCATCAAACGATCGTGGGCTAAATTATTTTGCACTGACATCTGGCTTCAGACATAATAAATATGTTGACACTTGTCCCCATTCTGGACACTTTATGAAGAAATTTGAATGTGCGAAAAATTTGTCTTGGAATTTGATATTTTCGCCAGCTGAATTTCACCATTGAGTTTTTTTTATTAGTTTGAGATTATGTTTAATTTTCCATTTTTTTTAATTCATTTGAAAATAGGCTTAATTCGCCAATGAAAATATTTTTTGGTTTGAAGAAAAGTTTTAATCACCACCAAAAATATTTTTTCTGGTTTGAAAACAAGTTTATTCGCCAATGGAAATATTTTAGTGGTTTGAAAAAAGGTTTTAATCGCCAATGAAAATATTTTATTGGATTAAAAAAAATTATAATTCGCTAAGATTTTCCATAGACTTCTAACGATTTGAAAAGATTCGCCAATTGAGATTTATTTTTTTCCTGAAAAATGAAAAAAATTGCCAATAAAATTAATATTTTTATCAGGAAATATACAAGATTTGCTAGGATTTTACACCTTCGCTGAGGGGGGGGGGTCTTAAAGTTATCCCTGCTTGTAGTAGTGTAGCAGTAGAGGGGTCATGAAATTACTATCGATATTGTCCAATGTCGCATCAATATTTTCCAACAGAGTGTTGAAAAATCATTTGGCATAGCTTCTTCCTTTGAGCTTTCGAGACACCCATGTACATGAGCATTGCCATAAACATGGTAGGTATTTCTAAATTTTCCCTAAGCTTGTGGGTAGCTAGTAGAAATTTTGGGCCAAAAATATCCTTCACTTCCTGGAGCACTAGTGGGTGCTTGGACACCATTATCCCTTTCATTTGTTTCTCAGTGATTTCACCATGGAAAACATTTTGCTGCTTTGTGGAATTCAGAAATAGAGGAGTCTCCATTTCCCCTTAGTGTTTGTCAAGAGCGATGAGTGCTAAGCCAATTTGAGAAAAATGAGCACAAAAACTCCTATTTGTTGGAAAGCCTCCCGTAGCCTTATGGAGAGCGTACCAAGAAATGAAAACCAACATGTTCTAGATTCTTTATACACTAATTTTTTTGTGATCTTGCCACACATTCCCCTGATTGAATTAACTTAGAAATTAATGTTGAGTGATGCAACCATCTTGTCATTTGTTTTGGAAATAACTTTTAAGCACATGTTTTAAAGGTAAGTAAGACATCTTAATTTGGGCCATCCATCTGGTTTGAGGGTTATGCATAGGTGAATGGTCTTAAGGTAAAGAGCACACAGATGTGAAGCACCAAATTTAATATGGGCCACTCCTCGTCTCCCTGTTGTTGAAAGTTGCACACAGGTTAAATCCAATGGGGAAGCAGGGAGGCCGAAATGTGGATTTTCTCCGGGTAACTACAAGTGGCGATACTGTGGGCAGTAGCATGGATTAATGCCATATGAACATCCAAAGTGATTGTTGGATAGCTTTATATTGAAAACTACACGTGTACTGTAGAATCATAGATTTGTAATGATTTCATATCGTTTGAGTGGCACTGGAAATTTTGATAGCTTGTTAGCTTGAGGTACATAGTACAATTTGCATGTAGCCAAACATCAATCAAATTAAACATTTTAATTGTAAATGTAAGGCTTAAGTTACACGAATCGATTAAGTTGGTTTTTTGGTTTGCATGAATCACAATTATCATTATATCGGTACCCAACCTCACATGTGACACAAATCACAAGTAAACAGGGATCAGGCTGGTAGTGGTACTGGTGGCACATAAATAGGGATAGTGAGCACAACTGAAATCATTCGTTGAAGGCTAAAGGCTTTACTATTGAGTGCAATGTTCTGAATTGTCTTAAGGGTTTTCATTTTGTAGGGTTAATAAGGATTTAGGAAGAAGATGATGTGGTATTATTGGGGATACTCTAAATTCTTTTGCCTCCAGTTATGTAGTTACAGAGTAAAAGACCAATTTCCTTCAAGTTCAAAATGGGTGGAATTGGAAAGAAGTTGATCTGGTTGACCTGACTTCTCAGATAGGTTTTGAACCAGGATGAGGAGCTCTGATGGAGGTAAGTGCTATCGCAGTGCATGGAGGTTGTAGGTAAAATATGGGAGCAATTTTACTATCCCTCATCTTCTGCATGACTCTGGTTCTCAAAGGGGATAAGTACATTTTGTATCTTCACAACTCCCATTTCCCCAACATTGTTTTCTAGGCAAGCCCCATGCATTTATTTTGAGTGTGTATGATTTCCTAGGCAAGTTCCATGCATTTATTTTTAGAGCCCATGGTTGACCCGACAAGTCCCATCAGTCATCACCATGCATTTATTTTTAGAGTGACATTTACACTACGTTGTCACCAGCGATCTAGTAGAAGCTTGGTGCTTACGTTTGTATTTGTATTATGTAAAGTAACATATGCTATTTATACAAAACATGAGCTTGGTGCTTGCATGCTCTACTCATATTTAAAAAGATATGTAATAATGTGACATTGTAATTCAGTTGTAATAAAATAAATGGTTGTGTTATTCTTCATTATTCATTTACAGTAAATAATTATTTCTAAGTTCAATGTCTATGAATCTATTCAAATCAGTTAGGATTTATCAAAATGTTATTGATTTCTCATTTGTCATTGACCTTCCTCAATTCCTAGTATCATTATTCATTTTATTAAGTCCTTTGCAATGTTAAGTTATCGGCCCCTTGGCCTTGATGTCAATCCTAGTGCACTAAAGTTTAAAACAACTTTAAAACACATGTTTATTGTTTATATCATAAATTACTCAAGTTTCAACTATTCGATAAACATTTGATGGATGGTTGTAGTTGCATTCCAGAATGAAATGTACATAGCGCTAGGCTTGCGAACTTAAACCTTTGGAATTTCCCTATAACCGTTAGATTTACAAAGATCAACGGTTTAGAATTTGTTGTCAATGCAAGACAACCATGCACTAATTGTGTAGTCTCGAGTCTGAAAGCAACACATTGACATTTCAATGTTTCATTCACTTTAATTTATTGTTGATCTCCCTCGGTTCTTGGTATCATTAATCATTTTATTATGTCCTTTGCAATGTTAAATTACTGACCCCTTTAAAACACATGTTTATTGTTTATATCATAAATTACTCAAGTTTCAACCATTCGATGAGCATTTGATGTATGGTTGTAGTTGCATTCTAAAATGAAATGCACAAAGTGCTAGGCTTACGAACTTAAACCTCTAGAATCATGCTATAACCATTAGATTTACAAAGATCAACAATTTATAATTTGTTGTCAATGTAGGACTAAATGGCTTGTTTTAAATGTTGTCAGCCATGTACTAATTGTGCATTTCTAAATTTTGTCAACCATGTACTAATTGTGCATTTCTAAACACTGTCAGCCATGTACTAATTGTGCATTTCTAAATGCTATCATCCATGTACTAATTGTGTATTCAGGAAGCAACATGTAGATGTTTCATTCACTTTAATGTTAAAAAAATACTTTCTACTACTAAGTGATTTTATTTTTAAGTGAGAGGGTCAACACATAGGGAGATTTCAGTCTTCAGATTACTCATTGCAGTGCACCACCCTATTCTAGGTTCCACAGTTCCACTTCCAAAAAATCCATTCAAGTTTCCACAACTGTCAACATTAATCTTTTCAAGAATCAAAATCTAGGTAAGTGGAAGAATTCATGCGGCTACATTTCATCATTTGACATTTCTTAAAATCTTATTTTGTCAAACTTTGAAGTTTGGGTTAGGGTTGAGACAAATAAACTTAAGAATTAAGAAAAAATAAGGAGGACTAATAGGGAATTCACAATTTCACATTGTATAAGAATGTCTACCACTAATACCACTAGAGCAATGTCAGATAAAAAAATACATTATGCTATATTGCTTGAAACCCCAAGTTTCATTGATGAATATCATGATATTTATATGATCCTGAAATCTATGGTAGGCATACCTCAGAACTTAGATTTTCATCTAAGAATAAGGCTTCAAAGAAAATTCAAGTTAATAGTATCAATACACCGTGGGTAACTGGATTAGGGTGCATGATGTTACATGAGGTTTTCCCTTGCCCATAATTTATCATGGTTTGTGGCCAAAATTATGATGATAACAAAAGAGAAATTGTTAATAAAGATAGCAAAGAAGAATTGTTATCCATTGATGCAAAATAACTTGGAAAAGTGTTGGGGTTTACAATCGAAGAATGTGGAAATGTCCACATTGACCTAGAAAAGATTGCTAGTGATTATGAAGCAATGGATGAAAGGGAGAAAAATGCTTTCATAAATAAAATAGTTCTGGATACCAAAGAAGTTAGAGACAAATTGAAAGGTAATCATAAGCCTCCTTATGATTTTGATATTTTTAGACCATGGGTTCAGCATAATATTTCCATGCTAGCATTTTGCCTCAGACTGGATAGCAATTGTGAAGTGGGTGCAAGCCTCCTTGAAATGGTATTTAATATCCATTATGGTGTTCCACATGCCAAATATAATTTTATTGAGCACATTGTAGAATCCATGCATAAACAATTTTTAATGATTAAAGGAGGTTCCACCAAGATATTTAGGTTCACAACCTACTTGTGCTATCTTTTTCTATTCAAATTTAGAGGAATGTTTCAAACCAACAAGCTTCAGATTCAACCCTATAATAATGTTGAGGAAAAAAAAAGGATCCAGTATATGATTGGACCTCTAAGATAAGGATGCATGATTCTCAAAGGAACTACAGTCATTTTGCAGACTACTTTTTGGCTCCATTGCATCAAGCAATTACAAATACTCCAATGCCTAGATTGCCTATGTCATGTAGAAATTGCATTCAACTAGGAAAGGAAACACAATTGGCTGATTGGTACTTAATGGAAGAATATAATGTGCTAAGATTTTATGGATCAGGAGTAGAGCCATACAAACTTCCAATACATGTCACAGAAAGGGTTTTTACATTGGAATATGTAAGGCATATGAAGAGTACTGATGAACTACATTTTCACAATCAATAGAAGAAGACCTTATTTCCTTCTTTACCTTTTTCATGTGGAGGGTTCACATTCAAGAGAAAAGAATTTAAGGTGGCTCATGATCTTTTGAATTTTTTGAATTTTGATGTTGTCTTTCACTGGTAGTATGATCCATGTGACACCATTAAATCAATGATTATGGCCAATAAGAATGTTGCAAGTAGAATTCAACATCAAAGTAAACCCTTGCTTGAAAACTTGAGAAACAAGTATTCTTGGGATGAGGTCAAAATAGCAATGGAGAAAAGTGTTGTTGAGAAAGGTATTTCTTTTTAAAAATTGTTAGCAAAAATTATGGCATTGCATCAAAAGAGAATCAAGAGGTACAAAAAAATTTATGAAAAAAGTGATAAACCATCTAGCAGAGTAAAAATGCCAAATTCTCTAGATAAGGAAGTTACAACTAAAAATTGGTCAAGATAAAAAATTACTGCCTTTTGGTTTATGAGGAAGGAGCTAGGTGATCCAAGAGCTCTTGTAGAGTATGGAGATAACGAAGAAGATCATGAGTTTAGAAAATTGTGGAATATAAAGCATCCTAATGAACATGAAGATAAGCAAACTAATGATGAATCTAATGATGACAGGGAAGAATAAATCCATGTAAATTTCAAACTTGGTTTAAGTGAGGCTATAAAAGAAGCTTATACTTTAGGAGTAGCCATAGCTGAAAAAAATGGTTTATGAAGGTGGTCTTTTGGGGTCCCAAAGACAAGGCCCTTGGACGGTAACAGATGTATAGCATAGAAAACTAGTCGATAAATCTAGCCTTGGGCTTGGAGGTGAAAAAGTAGACCAAGGGAATACAAGTAGAGCCAAAACAATTTAATTTGTTAGAGCTTCAAATCCTCATCCTCATGGTCAGATACAACCACAACTAGGACATGCCCATGGTGGAGAGCTTAGTGCAACTGGCACTACCACTAGTGGTGATGGTATGGGCAGTAGTACTAGTAGTGGTCAACATGTGCTACAACAACAAATTACACACAAGAGCACAACAATAAAAGATACCATACAAACACCAGGTGATCAAGGCATATAGAAGAGGCAAAGGATTTTGATAGGTCCAAGTCACACTACCAGTGGATCCACCACAAAGGAGTTATTTCCAGGAACTCCCCCACTGCTAGTTAGTGTGGCTACGACATCATCAACAACTGCAATTACTCCTATTCCTTCATGATTCAAGAAATCCATTGTTCCTATGTCCCCAGGTTTTGATTACATTGAAGAGTTTAAAAAGAAATCAGACTTATATAAAAAATAAAAGCAACTAATGGAGAGTGTGTTTGTTGTAACTTTAAAGCCTGCAACAACCATGGTATTACCCACATTTGACACAAATAAAGAAATCATGGATTACACAATTTTTTTCCCATAGTTCAAAATAAACTAGCAAATCAGATGGATCGATCTAAATTCTAGGTGAGTAATTTTTCAATTGGATTTTTCTAGACTAAAAAATATTGACAAAATTAATGTATCAAAGAGCAATGAATTGGTGTGCACATCATTGCTAAAGCAAGATAGAGAGAAAAAAGGTTGTAGACTCAAATAGAAAAGTTATAGGAAGACCTAGCAAATGAGAAAGCAAAGAGGAAAGTGCAACAGATAAGAAGAGCAATGAATTAGAAAAAAGAATAAAAAATATGCCTCTACATCAACAACAAAAGAGGATAAACAAAATGAGAGAGAAGTGAATTAATTGAAGCAAAGGCTAGATGAGAGAAACAAGAAATATGATGAGGAAAAATCCACTTCAAAAAAATTAAGACAAAGCATTGCGAATGGAAATGCATAGTGGGAACAAAAATTGGAGAAAGAGAGAAAAAGAAATGAAAGATTGAAGGCAAAGTTGATGGAAGCAAAAAAATGAAATTAACTCTTGTCAAAATAAGTAATCTGCATTTTGTAGAGAAACAATGAGGTATATGAAACAAAAGATCTAGGATGAAATAATGCAGAGGATTGATCATTTGTGTGACATGTTTCAATTGATTACTTCTATTAGACTACATTATAAGAAGTGAGCAACAAATATTTAGTGAACAACAAAAATGTGTTGGCATTAGAGAAATCTGCAAATCAAGTTCAACAAATAATCTACAAAGCTAGTGACAATTATTTGAAATCAAAAGGGATTGATAATCAACTTCCTACCTCAATGATGTTGTCATCTATCATTGAAAAGTGTTTGAGAATGCGTGAAACAAAGGAATATTTGCATTTGGTTGTAGACAAGATGAAGAAGGTGGATGAAAAGGTAAGGAACTTCATAGAATTTGGTTTGCCAGAGGCTTTTGACACAAATGAGCGATTCATTGGAAAGGATGATTTCAGAAAGAAGATGGAGGGTGAAAGGAAGATTGATTTGGACCAGTTTCCTCAAAACCCAGAAGCGGTGAACTATTTGGATTCCATCAAACCACTAATAACCTTGAATGCAAACTTGACTAAAGAATTCAAGACATGTTCCAATTGCAATCATGAAATTTTAACAAATCTTCAAGTAAAACAACATCAGTAAGAACAAATGACAATTCCAAAACCTAAACAGTGGAAGTTGCTAGAAAAGGTGATATAGTGATTTGATATTTGATAATATGAGTTTCCAAGTTCCAACTTAGCTCTATGTAGAGTTGTCTTTGAGAAATATTTTGCATTTCCAATGCCTCTTTGTATTCCTTCATGTGAAAATCAATAAAAAACTCAAATTAAGTAATGTGATGATGTTCAATTGTTTGTATTATTTATTTTGTCATTTGAAGAAAAAGTATAGTAGTGGTTTCAACTACTAGATACACATTAAATGATTGTTGATGTTCATTGTTGTATATGCTACTACTACTATTGTTAATATGTTATTAAGCATTGAGTTGAGTGATGAATCACTGTGTACATGTTTAAGTTTTAACACAATTAAAATATGAAATTATTAATAATATGTTAATTTAGCCATACAAACCTACGATTCCATCAGAGCATTTTAATTAATTCTTTGAATTAAACTTTAAAGCAAAGACAAAATCATACATTCAACCAAAACAATTGAAGACCAATAGAAGGTTCCTTGAACATTTTCTTAATAATTCATATGAAAAAATACAAGAGGAGAGAATTTGTTCCAGAATATGCATTTTCTCATTCAAATTCCATCACTACTATAAAACCATTATGCCTATGGATATTACAGACTTGAATTAATACCTAAGACTCAACACTAACTCTATTTATTTTTGCTTGAATTAAAAAATTCTCTTACATGAGTTCAAAAGCTCTTTCAACCAAAGACCTGTGCAATTGGCCTTGACTTCCCTTTTATAAGAACAAGGGAGCAAACAAGCTTTGAGCCACATTACACATTTAGTCACGTTTACATTTGACATACATTTGAATTTGAATTTCAAAATGTCCCCAAATGCAGTTACATTTGCATTTTGAGGGAGAATTTCATATGAGACAAAAAACCATTTCCATTTGTTAGGGAAGATTCTCTCGCCTTCCAAAAGGCTCCTTTACTTGGTGAAAAGTAATCTTTTCCACGAACAAACACTGTAGTCCATGTGCTTTAAAAACTTGTAGAAGAAAAGCATAAAGTGAAAGAGAGAATAAACCAAAGTAATTCTACATTTGTAATCCTTGTCACCACATTTGAAACTGAGAAAGTGCAATATTTGAACATTGATATATTCAAGGCCTAATATGTACTCATTCCAGGCCATGTATTGCACTTCCCTACTGAACTTTGTTATTACAGATCACCAACCAAAATTGATGTCACCCACTCCCACTTGCAGCAATTTATATGTCCAATATGTCAATATAGTTGGACTTCCATAATGTAAACTCCTCCTCTATAGGCCAGTCAAATACCATGATATGGTCTATCATTTTTCTATATGGGCTATACCTGATTGCCACCTGATTTTCCTCCTTATCAAAATCTTCAAGGAAAATTGTTGTATGCATGATCCTATCTATATTGTTCCTTAACATAACCAAATCCATTTCATCACATATTTTTTTGGCCTAGGATGTTATTGCTTGAGCTTCCTGGTCTTTCCACTCTTGTAGGGACTTAACTTCACCCTTCACATTTAGAATGTCTAGAAGAAGACCAAAATTCTAATCATCGAACTTATTAACCAATTCTCTAATCTTCACCTCTAAAGACTCAATGACAATCAACCCTTGAGAACTAGTTGTATCTATTAGAAATATTAGGGTTGCAAGTATCTTTGGAGGCTTATCTGCATCACGAGAGGATGCAACAGCCATATCCCTCAACATTTGAGCCCTTAGAATCCATTTATCCATTAAAGGAATAGAAATTTCTTTATCTCTATCAAGGTTCTTAATGGCATCAAACATCAAAGTATAATTGGCATGAATACTGATTAGTCATTTCTCTACCCCCTTATTCAAGTGCTCAAGCACTATTGTCACAATCTTCATATTATTTAAATGAACAAGATCATCCATTCTATCTTCATAAGCCTTGAGCTTTTCCATCAGATCCTCCTTGGTAACTTCCTCAAATTGACAGGCATTTGATGATTCAGGAGTTGACTGTGCCATTTGCACACCTTTAGATTCAATGGGGGTAGTCTCCTCATGATTTTGAGGAGGTGAAAGAATTGGGGAAGGAGGAGGAAATATTGCAGTATGTGAGGTACCAAGCTGCTATGCTTGGAATTGGTGTTTCCACAAAGCCATGTTTGAATTTGCATTTGAGCGATCTTTTGTTGGCTCGAGTTGTACTCTGCAACCACCTCATTATATTTGGTTCTAAATCTATCCCTTTCCTTCATTAATAACTCAACTGTGGCTTTGGTGAATTTTTCCACATTAACATTCATGGTTGTTGACTCCAAGGAAGTTGTATCTGAAACTCTTTTTATGATTAAGCCTCCTCTTACACCTAGGGCATGTTCTGCAACTTCTGGATTTTTAGTGGTTGGGGCTAAAGCCCAAATAGCAAGAGTGTCCCACTACTGACTAAAATTTGACCCATGTAAAGCCAATGTGACTTCTTCACTATTAAAAATGGGGGCATCTTGTCTTCTCATAGTGTCAAAATAAATTGTTGATGCCAGGTCCCATTATGGGAGTAATAACACTCCACACTTTCTCACCAATGCCCTAACCTCTTTTGTAGAAATGTTTGAATACTTGACTCTCATTTCATCTCGGACCTCCGCTTCAACAACCTCTTGGGGCTTCTCAAGGATCTCACTTCTCCTTGTTTGCACTAATGTTGCATACTCATCCTTCATTGCTCTCCATACATATTCCTCAGAAGCTTGTGTCTTGACAAATTGATCATCTTCCATAAGGCTTTCACAGGCTTGTAATCTGAAATCCTTAGAGTTATTTATTCCACTTAGGTTAGCTTTTCTCAACCTAAGGCTCATAGTATGTGATATTATTTCCTCTTGAGGAGATGACATCCCCTGCATTATTTCCTCATCATTTATAGCAATTTCATCATTTGAACCCTCTACAGGATTGTCAACCAAACCAGAAGCTTTAACCTTTTACTTCTTTATTGATGGGAATGGCTCCCTTGGAGGGGATGATTCTCTAATTGGAGAATCCAATTCAATTATTTTAGGGGAAAAATAATGTTGCAATGATAATGGAATTGGAGGTACTTTCTATTGTGGTGAATGCACTTTTTACTCCCTAGATTGTGCAAGAGTAGCAATTGTTTGTTGCTTCCTTATTGTGCCTTTCCTCCTTGAATATATGTGCACCTTCTTGGAAGGCCACGCAACTGACTCTCCCTCTATCATAGGTTCCTTCCCCTATCTTGCACAACATTTATCTCCTTTAATCTTGCCACTACTTTGTCAAAATTTTGTATCACAACTTCAATCTTTAAAATTGGGTCACTAATATCTAACAAAGCTTTAAAATCAGGATTCTTAACCTTAATTTATCTTTCCAATTTCAAAAAAACACCCCACTTCTTCATTTTTTCAATTTGGACATCAGGATCAAAAATATTTCTAATGAGGTCATCAACCATAGTGTGGGTGTGAACATACCAACCTACCCTATTTCTCTTCATTAACCAAACTATAAATCCCTCAAGGTCATATGTCTTGTATGTCCAGATCTTCATATCGTAATAACTAAGATAGTGCTCCAAAATATTTCTCCATCCATATGTAATCATGACAAAATCAACAAACGTGTAGTGTATGTAGAGAAGAAAGTTCACTTTTGCTTCTCATCTAGGAAGAAATCATTTACATTCCCTAGCTGCCACATCACCTCCAAAAACCCAATCCTCAGAGGCACTTCCCTAGGGAGTATGTGTGGTTTAAATTGTGTGCCAAATACCCTTAGAATTGTACAATTGTTATAAGGGATTACATCCCCCTAGTTGTGAGCAATATTCAAATTAGGCCTCCTTTTAGGTGGCCTCAAAAAATCATGTAATTCCTTGGGGATCCTAGGTACATCCACCATTAGAGTTGGTCTCAATTTGGTAGAAAAAATATTTGTAGCAGTCACATAGTTAGTCTTTTGTTTATTCCTATCCAATATAGGGGTCCATAACTACACTGACATCTCAATACCATCCACAACCCTTTTAAGTTCCATCTCCCAACCAAAATAGTCTGCACCTTTGAAAAGAAACATATGCATAAAGAGTGAAAACCACTAAAATATGACACCAATTCTCCCACCCTTCAAGGCCACCAATCCTTTGTGAATTTCCTCTACTATATAGGTGGAAAAATCATATAAGGTATTTATGTTAAGTTGTTGGATACTCGCAACCATGTACATATCAACCATTGGCATGCTAGATCCAAGATCAAACCCTAGCATTTGGCATAGGGAGAAAAAGGTCTTCTGAAAATATGGTTGGAAATACTTAATAGGGAGGGGCTCAACATTAGAGGGTCCCAATTAATCTTTCTTTTGTTGATTCACCTCCCTATTGATATCAGAAAATTGGTGAACACTGACACCTTGAAGTTGTGTTTTACCCTTTTGTATTCCTCCCTCAACATCTACTCATCAATCTTAACCATGTCATTACTCCAAGTGTTCAACTTGAACACATATGCATATTCCTCCTTATTAACCCATACCATATTCTATCCATCATGAGCTCTAACAACCCTAACCAGAGGGTCATAGTTCACAACAATTGATTTGAGAAGATCAACATCTATGAACATGTTGGGTACAACCAGCTTACCCATGTCCAACCTCTAGGGGTTGTAGAAAGGGATACCAACATTCCTATTTCCAAACCACCCCTGGAAAAGATTCCATTCGAAGACAGAGTTTAGTAGGACAACATCTTTAATTGTACAATAATGATTAGTGATGCCAAATTTAGTTCCAGGGCCAATGTACATATGTTGTCCCTTTGATTTCTCAAAGGTTGAAGATACCAATTGTTCAGCTAAGTCTTGTAATAGAGGTTTTTTAGTAGGATTTGAATCAGAAGATTGGTATTTTGACATGGATTTTTTGACTTTGGGTGCCATAGTAACATAGTTTGTGAAAATAAGGGTTTAGTACTTAGCAAATTGCAAGCTTACAACTAGGGTATAGGTTGATGCAAGGAAATAACAGGACTAAACAGGCTAATCATTCAAATTGAACATCAAACCTTAAAAGAAATGCAACAAAACTAGAAACCCTAATGAAAAAATGATAGAACAAGCACTTACAACAAATTAAACAACTGAGAAGCCCTAATTCTTGTCATTGAACGAGCTTGAAAATTTCAGTGAGAACTCCTTAGACGCATTAAATGCTTTAACAGTTTGCAATTATACTTTAAAGCAACTTTTATGGCTTTAAAATATACCAATTGGAAATTTAGTAGCTTTGCGTCATATCCACCATTATGGCTCACTCGCATGAACCAAAATGGATGATATGACTCATTTGCCCTCAATCTTGAACTTTGAATTTTAACCGTTGTTATCGTAGTGAGATAGTGCAACAAACATCTCAGATTCAATAAAATAAGTTTGAAAATCTGACTACAAACGACTGTCACCATTGACCAACTGAAAAATTCCATGTGGATTTATCTTTGTATCACTCTGTAGGCTCCACCATATCCATAGGCGTTGAGACTGTCTACATATCAACCTCCTCACTTCCCCTTTCCAGGGTTTAAAGCATGTGCATCTTATAGTAGCAGGGAGGCGGGGAACAACTGAGATTCATTTGTCAAAAACCATAGTAACCATTGATTTGAACACCTTTAGTCATCGGTGCCTTCAAGCAGTGGTAGGACCCGCCAAAAGGGTGTCCAAGTGTTTCCTGCCCACTATCCGACCGACTCATTAATTTGATTAATCCCATGGGATGGAGGGGAACCAATAGAAAGCATTCAATGGGACTCACCCAACATAACAAAGGATTTTAATAAGCATGTGCACTTATTACATGACTTAAAAGGGGCCTCCTACCTAGGTTTATAACATGAATGATATTGAGTGAATATTAAAACCGAAAATTAGGGAAAGAACAAGAATTAAAGAATTTTATGACCCACATAAGAAAAGGCAAGATTTATAAGGATTCTACGGGTAGCAACTGGGAACACTAGGCTCAAGGGGCTGGTGAGTAAATGGATGCAAAGGCATAATATATGACTTAAGAGACCAAGAATAGGTAAAAACCGATCAACTTTGAATTAGATTATTAGAATGTAGGTAAAAAGAAAAGACACTATAATATCTTTAATTTTGAATATAATATCGACCTATCTTTCTCTCTAGTATTGTATTCACTATCATTTGATTCAAAATAATCAACAGTTATTTATAAGTTATGGATGTTGAACTGTTAGCTTTTGTTCAAGGAATGGATTAATATTCCTTTCAGTTATTTATCAAAGATTGTGTGAATGGCAATGCAATAAGAATTTATAAGTAGTGTCACTAGTGTGATAAGTGTTCTTTAAAAATGATGCAGAATCACATATCAAATTCAATACCATGGAATACAATATAAAATATAAAATATCACAATTTTATGGAGTACAATATAAAATATCATCAACTATAGTTTGGAATATGATTCATGAAGTTCAATGATTCACAATTTCATGGAATACAATATAAAATACCATCAACCTTAGTTTGGAAAATGGTTCATGAAGTGCAGTATAAATACCTAAAAGTTGCTAATTCACTTCCATTTCCCAAATGGAGTCAGGGTCCTCAAACTGACATTCAACTTGAGATAAAGTAAAAGAGTTGTCTTGATTCTGAACTCTTCATTTTCTTCGGCCTGCATCTCAAATTCAACATTCATTATGTCACTGTCATTTGTCCAACTGCCACCAATACCAACATTTGGAATTGGAGTGTTGCACAACTTGGTCCCTCTTCTTTCGCATGTGGACCTCCAGATTGTGAGTGCCCTTTCAAAAGGAAATTTTTTGGCATTATACGTAGTTCCTTTCATCCTCAAGCAATTTTCCAAATTCTTGTCTAGTTTGTTTCTTAACTTTGATTTCAAAAACGCCAATGAACTAAAAACTCTCCCATCATCCACCGACCCCAATATCATTGTTTGGCATAAATCAACAAGTTAGAAATATTTTGATATTATACCACACAATATTTCACTATGACCTAAGTTTGTCAAAACCTTTGTTATTGATCCTGGTTCAAAGGCCTTCTCCATGCCCATGGAATCATATTGGTCCCTCATATTTATTGAAAAATTATTACATTTTTGTCTAAGCTTATCTTCATTTAAAATTCCTTCTATTGGCTGCTCATTGTATGTTACACTTTTTGGAAATTGTTCAATCAAGATATTTACTTTATTATGAAAATATTTTGGGTTATCTCGTTTTACCCAAAATTGAGGATACACAATACCCATGGCTTCAAGTATTTTATGTCGAGGGAATCTTTCATGAATCTCTAAGGAAAGAGATTTTGCAATTTCCTTCAAACTATCACTAATAGATTTAATAATGTTGTTAAAATCTTCCTCGTTAACAACTACTTCTCTGCTAGAGCACCTAGCTATCTTACAATGGTACATTTGTATCTCATATCTGCATACACAGATACATAAGTGCCCACTTGCATTAAACTATAAATAATTATTAGGATTATTCAAATCAATAATTTTCTACCACATGAAATAATTTGGGATTTCTTGTGTTAGATATAGATATAGATGATTGAGGACCAAGCATGTATGTTTATGTAGTTTAGCATATTCATAAATATACATAGTTCTGTCTTGGGATTTCTTCACAAGATTGTTCATTTCATCCAGAATAGGGAGAAAACTAGCTAAAGTCAAGAGTGTATCTATATCGCTTAACCTATGTAAGCGGTCAAGAGCTTTATCTACTGTGTTGTGATGCTCATACATTACTCCAATCAAGGATTGATATTCTGAAAGAACTCATTGCGCTGGTCCATGCAGGGAGATCCATCTGGTATTGACATCATTGAGAAGCTTGTTTCCTATTATTATTCCCTCAACAAAATTTTGAAATTCTGTGAAACGTTTGGGACTTTGGCAAAAGTATGCGTAGAGCTCACAGACTAGATTTTCAAGTTTTGATATTGTAGGAAACCTTCTTACAATTTTGAATGCTAAATTCATTATGTGGGCCATGCATTGAATGCCAAGCACGTATGGTGCACAAGTAGTTTGTAACTTTGTGCAAACACTACTCCTTTGAACTTGAATCATTGCAACTCCATCAGCTCCTACACACACCAACTTTTTGGCAATTGTCAACTCATCCATACCTGCAATTTCATTCAAAGATTTCTTGACTAGTTCAAACATATTTTGCAATGTTGAACTGTCCTTCATTTTATGAACACAAAGAAGATGAGCTTGGTGAACATGTTGTTTTAAAGTATACAAATTCATATAGACCCAAGAAGTATTGTCTACCATAGTAACTTCATCTAAAGATAATGCAATGAAGTTTGAATCTTTTACTTTCTCCTTTAAATCTTGCTTTTCCACTGCAACAAGACAATTTTTCCATTCCCATCCAGCGTTTATTGACCAATGTGAGAAAGGAAAGTGAGGAACACCCAAAAAAGATAATAAATTACAATATTCTGGGTAGTCTGTCATAGGACACCCTTTGGAAAAAATATGAAAAACAACACTCATTTGAATAGTTTTTGACAAATTTGCTCCTTCCATTGCTTTTCCAAATTGAGCATCAAGTATACCTTGACATGCAACATGCTTTGATATTCTTTGCTTATGCTCTTCATATTTTGCGGAATACTTAACATGAAGACATTCTTTCTTTGATTTCCATCGTACGATTGATTGTTCTTTTCCGTCTATGATTTGTTTTTCATAAACTTTACCAATATGCTTTTCTATACTATCAAGTTTTAGCTACAACTTCTTGTCTCTTTTACATTTCCAACTACAAATTGTACACATGCATTTTGTTGTAGTTTCAACATTGTTTGCTTTCTCCACTGGTACAATGAATGGGTACTTTGACAACCAACCAAGTTGGAAATTCCTTGCCATTTCCCACTCGCGCCCTATTTTTTATTTGCCTTTTCTTTTCTTGCTACCAACATCATCCTGATCCAAGTCAATTATCTCATTGTAGCTAACTAGGGTATCCCTTAGAACATCTTCTGCGGTATTTCCATCCTCATTTGATACATTTAACTCAATGACAATCTCACCTTGACCTTCCGGTGGTGGTGAGGTATTGTGAATTCCTTCTTCATTAATATTTGGTGGAAGAGTTGATGATGTAGCTCCATCTTGATCTGATGGATCAAAACAATTGTCAATTCCAAAGTAAGACTATATGGTACCTCTACATTTTGGGTATTTTGATGGCCTCTCAATCCCTTCATCACCCTGAGGAGTCTTACCCTTGCTGCTCGACATATTGATCTCTCGCTTCGAATAAAAGCTAGAAAAAAATGTCTTCTTGTTTAAGGACAAATAATATAGATCCCATTCCCTACTCAATATCATCTTTAAGATTGAAGCTCAAGAATGGAAAAGAGATAAAGAAATCTTATAACAGTATGAAGAAATGATCAATTACCTTTAAGTTTACATTTTTGGCTTTTGTTGACTTCTGAATCAAGAACTAAAAAAAATGTGTAAGAATAAATGTAATTATATCAATCCATATTTGGCAAATTCTACGAGATTTTTAAACAGTATTATTAAAAATTTGGTGAATCTTGTATGCTTATACAATGATACATTGTAATTTTCAAGGTGAAATGTGTCCTCAAATGTAATTATTTTTTAATGTTATTGGTGAAATGGGTCCTAAGAAGCAATTGTTTATAAATTTTAATTGGCAAAATGGGTCTTCACAAACAACTATTTGTAAATTTTAATTGGCGAAATGGGTCCTATCACAATGTTGTTTTAATAGTATTGGAAAATATGTAGGTGTTTTATTACATGCTTCCAGGATCCCAGGTGAAAATATTAATTAGTCCATTTGAAACACGTAGTTTGTTATGGAATTTTTTTTGCTTAAATATGCCTCATTAAAAATATTGTTGGCGAATGGACTTGCATTAGACCGATAATTCATAAAATCCAGGCAATTTGGACACCCTGTTGGGTGCAATTAATTCGCCAATTTCAACTTGGCCGATTTCTAAAATTCGCCACTAAAGTTTTCCCTGGTCAAAATTTTGTATAATTTTGGACACCCCTTATGATAACCCAGCTAAAATATTGTACAAAATAATTTGATATTTAGAGCAAATATAATTAAACCCCTTCAACATATATTGTTTAAAGGGTTTAAATACTTTAACCAATTCTAACAAAAATCCCTAACTTCTCTTCCATGGTTTATACATTTATCATGGCAATAGCCTTAATAGTTATTTTAAGTTAATAATATTTAAGGCTATGCTTATTTTTTAGAGCCTTGACTAAACCAAAGGTTTCCTTCAAAAATTGTAGTATTTAACTATAATAGTTTATTATCAACTTTCATGTTAACTAGAGTGCAACAAAAATCCTAATTCAATTGGAGATTAGAAAATACAAATAGCCCAAATCTCATAAGATAGGAAAATACATTCAAAAGGCTTTGAATTAATAATAGAGTCAAGATTTTATACAAGCACATAACATGATAAAATGAAATAATGACTACAACAATGAGTATACTAACTACAACCTCAACAAACAACACTAAGAATGACACTAATAAAGCTTACAAAGGTCTACTAGTCATACATATACAATGTAAATTAAATTCATAAGCATGGATCTCTCTAATGGCCTCTTGGTGAGACTATTTGATCGACCAAAGGGGTTTCATCTATCATCTCACAAAAATAAAGGGTTTTTGTCCTTTGGTTCTCTATAAATCTAAGGATTTTTATCCTTAGATGACATGACACCTTTGAACATGTGGCTTTAACTATTATTCACTAGGGTTTGGTGTAGAATAATTATTCATAATATCCATATTGAAAATCTTGCAAAATATATCCTTCAGTGCATTCAAACGGCCTAAGGAAGAGATCCATGGCTAATATGAGATCTCACCAAAACAACAATTAATATTTATGCGAAGACCATGGCTAAGCATATATGCAATTGAAAAATTAATGACACCAAAAGAGTAGGTGATTGGTCAAGGAATGCAAGCAAATAGCTCTTATTTTTCCCACTTAATATTTAAATTTGTGTTCTTCATCCCTCAATTGAAATCATATAAAAATTGGTGCTAGATTGAGAGTTGACAATTATTTTTGGGTGGGAAAATCCTTTCTAGAGAAGTCATGTGGTGAAATTGGCTATTAAGGGTACTCTTAGTCATGTAGGGGTAGGTAGGAATGAACAGTGTAAAATATGAGAATTTTGGAGTTCAATGTCTTGTGTACCATTTGTTAGTGTGTATTTTTTATTTTCCTCGTTGTTAGGGGATATTTATTTTTCCTACACATATTATTAAGCTTACTTAGGATATTTAGTCATGAATATTATGAGAACACATGGAATAATCCAAATCAATTACATGTGCCACTCACACACACTTTTGGGTAATTGAGTCTCACACCCTCTTTTAGCTTTATATGCCACCTCTCATAGCCTTTTGTTTGTCTTCATTTAAGTAGGCACATCATGCAATTTGACATTTAACAAGTAAAACTCCCACCTATTTTGGGTTATTGAATTTATTAGAGAGGGCACAATGTATCAAGGGAAGTTTGATTAATCTGCCTACTTACCTGTCTCAGCCTTGAGGCTCTAGTTTTTGGATTTGTTACATTAATACCCTACTTGTTCACTAAAGTGAAGAATTTATTTAATATGATTTCAAAATAGAGTAGAACTAAGGGGAATGTTTAGGTGGTTATTAGTTGATACTGCTAAATGTTGAGTTTTTAGCAATAGAATTGCTTAATGCTAGACACTGCCATACCTACATACCTATTTTGGTAGATTCCCATTTTTCTTCATTTAATTTTATAAATATTTTTTCTTTCATACCCTACTACACATTATTTATTTATGATTTATGGACAAAAATTTCATGAAACATGTATATTGAGAGCAAAGGTGTAGTTTGATATTAATAGTGCTATAAAATATTGAATTTGTAATGTGTTTTTGTTTGAGATAAGATCTTGCTAATGCATGTATGGAAATTAGTAGGTTAATTACTTACCTATATATTTGTGTAGACAATATCATCATTTTCAATCAATTGGATATTTTCCAATATTACCCTACCCAAAGACATCGTGGGGGTGAGGAATGGGAACACAATGCCCCCTCCCCAACCTTATTGTCAGGAAAATCTTGCTAATGCATGTATGGAAATTAGTAGGTTAATTACTTACCTATATGTTTTTAATGTGTTTTTGTTTGAGATAAGATCTTGCTAATGCATGTATAGAAATTAGTAGGTTAATTACTTACCTATATATTTGCGTAGACAATTTCATTATTTTCAACTAATTGGAGATTTTCCAACATTACCCTACCCAAAGACATTGTGGGGGTGAGGAATGGGAACACAATGCTCCCTCCCCAACCTTATTGTCAGGAAAATCTTGCTAATACATGTATGGAAATTAGTAGGTTAATTACTTATTTAATATTGAATTTGTAATGTGTTTTTGTTTGAGATAAGATCTTGCTAATGCATGTATGGAAATTAGTAGGTTAATTACTTATCTATATATTTGTGTAGACAATTTCATCATTTTCAACCAATTGGAGATTTTCCAACATTACCCTACCCAAAGACATCATGGGGGTGAGGAATGGGAACACAATGGCCACTCCCCAACCTTATTGTCAAGAAAATCTTGCTAATGCATGTACGAAAATTAGTAGGTTAAATTACTTACCTATATATTTGTGTAGACAATTTCATCATTTTCAACCAATTGGAGATTTTCCAACATTACCTTACCCAAAGACATCATGGGGGTGAGGAATGGGAACACAATGCCCCCTCCCCAACCTTCTTGTCAGGAAAATCTAGGGGTTGTCCCTAGGAGTCTTCTCCCATATGGGAGGAATTTCCCAAGATACCCCTCATGACGGCTTGCAACCTCAAATGTCATGAATGTTAGAATCTACCATGGTTTTGAAAACATTAAGAAACACTTTATAAAGACAAAAATACTAATCCTAGTAACTTATTCCAATTTGAAAATTTGTTGATTAAAACATCCAAAAGTAAAAAATTGTTGTGTTGTGCCAAATGAAAAGACATTCTTTCTATTGGTTTGTTTTTACCTATTAAATTCAAATTCCATATTTTGATTGATCTAACATTCATGATTTGGTAGATGAGGTTGAGTTATTAGTTCAAGTATTTTTTTCATGATTTTTTTCCTATTATAAATTAGAATGGTAAAGTTCCATTTTTACTTTTAGTTTGCAATCAATTTGGATTTTGAATAAACCATTTTGACTTATCAAATGTTTTTGATTTGGCAATTGATATTTAATTAGCAATTATCAGTTGAGTTTTCAAATTTAATTTAATTTTGTGCATTTTGTTACATGCATTTTGTCTTTTGCTCTCTTACTCTTAATTTTGCTTTATCCAATACAAAAAATGTATAATTATGCCAACTATAATCTTTGAAGGTAATATGCTTAATCACAATTAAAATACTATAATTAACAAAACTTACCTTTAATTTTTTTAATCTAAAATACTATGAAACTAGCCACTTATTGTAAATGTTGTATTTTCTATTGCTTTTATTGTCTACAATAATTTATTTATTTATTCAACTTAATCAAATTTAGTGCCTAATCAAAATTTATATTCTTAATTGTAAATTAATATTTTTTTAATATTAAAATAAAATTATTTTAATGAAATATTTAATAATATATTTATATAATATTGTTTTATAAATCTAAAATGTACAATTATAAAATCAACATATTCATATTTACATAATTTTAATAATTAATATTAATGTGTATGATTTTGTAAATTTTTTAATATGTTTGATTTTTAATTTGTATTTTAAGTTTTTAATATATTACTAATATTATTTTTTACTTTAAGAACTATTTATATTTTTAATAATATTATTAATACAAAAATTATTATTTTTTATTTATTTAATTAAGCTACATTTATTTATTTGAACTAAATTTATATTCTTAATTGAAAGTTTAAATTTTTTATATAAAATTATTTTAATGATAATTAATAAAAAATAAAAGTTTTTATTAAATGTTTTATTATATATTTAGATAATATTATTTTATATATCTAAAATATACAATTATAAAATTAATTTATATTTATAATAATATTATTGATACACAAATTAAAAAATAAACAAACATATTATATTTATTATTTAATTTTGAATTTTTAAATTTTTAAATTTATATTTATATTTTAATTTTTTATAATCAGTCAATCAAATTACAAATGTTTTTGAAAAAAAATCATTTACTCATCAATATTTTACAAATATTTATTTGATAAACAAATTCAATTTCAACTATGTCAATCATAGTTGTGTTTAGTATGAACCAAGCTTGAGTCAAAGTCAACCCTAACAATTGTAATATTTTTAAACCTAGCAAAATCATGATACATTCAATTTGCAATAATTTGTTGTCATGACTCATGCATCAACTACACAACAAATATTTGTATTACAATGGAACAAAAATAGGTGTTGACCACTATGACCATTGTAAATTCACGGCCAACAATTCATTGTCAAAAAATTCACTGCCAACAATTCACCTCTAAAAGATTCACTGCTATGACAAATTCACCATTATGATGGTGAATTTGTCATAGCAGTGAATTTTCTAGGAGTGAATTTTTTGACGATGAATTGTTGACAATGAATTTAATTGCCCTAAGAATTTATTATTTATCAAATACAATCACTAGAATACTAGATAGCCAAATACTCACTATTATATTACACTTGTTATATCTTGTCATAAGAAAACAATTGTATTAATTAATATTTATTAATTTTTCAATTAAATTTTCTATTATAACACAGTCACCTAGACTAATCACAATCACTGCATACTCTTTCCCATTTAAAGTATAAATTTTGGAGTTGCTTTTCCAAAAAAATCCTCACACCTAAAAAACAAAACAACATAAGGCCAAGGCCACGCTGGGCCATATTATCCATATTATCCTATCACTTTTCACTGTCCAACAAAAGTTTGATGGAGACACTAATGGTTCATACTTATCTTTGTAATGTTTTTGGTGGTCTCGCAGCAAGAGTTATACTCAACCACTGCATACTTCACAGTTTGTAAACTTCTCTTTGTAATGTTTTTGTGGTCTCACAGCAAGAGTTATACTCAACCAGTGTATAGACTGAAGAACAAATGACTCCTCCTTTGCACGCAGTAGTTGTGTCGTGCCCTGCACAAGGCCATGTCAATCCACTAATGAATCTTGCAGAGCTGCTGGCTATCCGAGGCTTTTTCATAACCTTTGTTACTACCGAATGGATGGACCAACACCTTTTAAAAGCAGCTTCGAAAGATGCAGCCGCACGTGACCGTGAGGCTCAAGAGAGGGGTTTAAATTTTCGGTTTTTAACTATTCCGGACGGCTTACTGCCTGAACATGGCCGAACTTCTGATTTGGGTGAGCTTTTGCTTGTGCTGCAAACTTTGGGACCTGCTTTGGAAAGTGTGTTAACTGCAGCGGATAATTCTGTACCGCCAATCACTTGCATTGTTTCGGATAGCTTCTTCTCCTGCACAGCAGAGGTAGCTAAAAATCTTGGGGTGCCCAGAGTTGTCTTCTGGACTACTTGTACTGCATCTGCCATTATTCAGATGCACGCTAACTTTCTTCTTTCTCAGGGCCATATTCCTGTCAGAGGTATTTATCTTACAATTTTTTCTTTTCAGCACTATTGAAGTTGGAGAGTTTTGAATAGATTCGTTAAATAGATTATAATTATTTTTAAATAAATAAAATATGCAGATAGATGTATTTCTGTATGATAAATGTAATTTTTATGTAACAAATGTTCAGAGATTGTGGTTCATTAGTGTTTATATTTTCAACCCTTGCATATAAATGTTATTTCATTATACAATGCAATTAGATGATGAGGACCACCTACAATAAATAGGTTTATTAGCTATTCATGTGCATATGAAGAACATTTAACACCACTGTCTTCTGTAAAAGTACGCAATCTTATCTTTATTCAAAGGTTCAGTGAAGACATTCATGTGCTGCTCACTAGTTGGTGTAGGGGAGAGGGGCCCATAGTGGAGCACCCTAACTTCGTGTTTCTCAAAATCTTATGTGGAAATTTCAAATCACTCCAATTCTGTACAACAGTTTATTTAGCAACTCATGTGCTTCTATATTCCGTTTTAGGGCCACATCAGCATGCTTTTTGTTGAGGTATCCAAAAAGGCCCCAAAAAAAAGTGAGAGCAATAGTGGTGCACTAAGTCATGTTTTATTGGTGCACTGATGTGGCATCACATGATTTGTCACTTTGCATACTTTATGGATAAAAAGTGTTTTGCAATTGTTTATTAAAGTGCTCCACTATGGGGCCCACTGAGGACTACTTCTATCCCCACTATTAGACCCTGCCCCATTATGGGCCCCTCTCCCCTATAGACTAGTTCAATTTTTTAGTAGAGACATGCTCACAAATGAAATGACGATGTACTTTAATATGCTTTGTGTGAACATGAAACACTAGAATCTTTGACATCTACAACCCTCTGGTTATCACAATACATAAATCAGGTTGTGGAGGTCAAAGATCCTCAATAAGTTGTCTAAGTCATATTCCTTCATATGTTATTGTAACAACTACCTTGTACTCTGCTTCAATGGATGACAATGAAATAATAGGTTGTTTCTTACATCATGAAATAATGGCAGATCCAAGATTGAAGAGTTAAACCAATGGTTGAATTCCTAAAGTATATAGATTTTCATTAATAACTTTCCCATTTGATTTTCCAACAACATATCTTCATTGGTGATACTTTACACATTTACATTTGAATGATGTGATTTTATTTTTTTAATATACTTCTTTGAAAAATAATTATCATTTCAAATGTTTTCCACATTATAGGCAAATTCACCGCCAACAATTTATTGACGGAAAATTCACCGCCATGACAATTCACAGCGCAAAAAATTAATTGCATGAAATTTTGGCTGTTAATTTTCCATAGCAGTGAATTGCTGGTAACGGTGAATTTTCCTGCGTTGAATTGTTGACTGTGAATTTTCTGTCAGTAAATCACTATGGTGAATTTTCCTAGAGCCATTTTCCACACTGAAGATAATGAAGTAATCCAAGATGAAGATAACTAGCACTTGCACCCAAGGGGGTTCAAGGAATATGCCGATACGAATTTAAAGGTTAAACAATAATGAATTTGAACATTACATAATCTGTTATATTTAAATATAAGTATGTATATTTACATTATATAACTATTGTGGATGCCATCTTCATTTTGAAACAAGTAATTTCATGAGACCAAATTGTAGTCAATTTAGAGTCTTTTTTTGTATCTCCTCTTTTGAAGTCCACATTTGAGCCAATGGACAATGATTGACCATTACCTTCTGAATTACTGCTTGAAATATCAATGACTTGAATTGATTGTTGAAGATTTGCCATGGCCTACAAAAAAATTGTAGGAAATAAGTGTTAATACATAACATTAAACTACATCAAATATATCTTTAATTGTATTCAAGTAGGACAAAAAATAGTGTTTTGTAAATTTTGAAGGAGGAAAGTTTAAATTGATGATTATGGAAATGGTCTTCCTTAATGAAATAATTTATAACTTAATCAATGTAAAAAATGCATGTAATATATTTGCAATATGGAAAATGCAATTTTTAACAATAGAAAATAAAAACAATACTTAAAAATATAGATTGATAGTTATGTTTTTTAAATTAAAAGTAATTCTTAAATAAATCTAAAGTAATATCTCTGGTTTGATTTATTGGAATGGGGTCTAATCCGGAGGTTGGTATCTCAGAACAAAAGCCTTTCTATCATGTGTATATACCATGCTAGATGAGAAGCTATACCTAGATTTGTGTATTGATAGATTCAGAACGTTCCATTCCTAAAAGCATGTAGTTATGACTAATAGACTGTGTGTATATTGTTCTACTATAGATTGTTTAATGAATATGTTAATCCCACAAGAAATTGTTCTTCAGCCACAAATCGAATGGGTGATTCAAGTATGGCAGAAATTACTAATGGCTTCCAAATGCTAAAGAAAAAATTTGATGCAAAATCAAAAAGCAAACGACAATTCTAGAATCGGTAAAGAGTCAATAAGCCCACAGTGAAGGATGTGGATAGAAAGCTAAACGGCAAGTACTAAAGACCAGGAATTGATCTGTAATGCTTCTTAACAGGATGTTTTTCATGCATGTCTATAAATTTTGTATATCTAATCCACTACCCTAGGTCTCTTGCATCTCTTTGCAAACCAGAAGAACACTTCATTGACAGTATCGATAGCATTTAACTTCACAATTTTGCAGAGCAATCAATTATATGTATTTTGAAGATATTTTAGAATATACACTAATTTAGGAAAAAATGTAAAGCTATAATTTCACTATGAAGACCCAACTTCACTTTTAGCGCATGCACAAGTCTATAAAGCATAGCTGGTAGCCTTTTCCTCTACCATGCAATGCAATACAAGCAATCATTGTCTATGAAGTATAATTTGGGTTCTTTGTGCCTAATCTATATCACATCTCCTCTGTTTTAGTTGAGTTGTTAAATCCTCATAATTAAATGTTTGAAAGTGTTTCCATAGTACTAAAGGATTGGATTCAATTGAAGTCGATTGAAAGCTTTCCAACTTCTCTTCAAATATAGGAAGGATATAGGAAGGATTGAAGGTAAATAGGACGGATAAATTTGTCCTCCAGCATTAAATTGGAAACACCTCCCTTTGATCCTCTTGTAGTACCATTGCAATTTGAGCAATAACTCTCTCTGCCCATGCCTTTCCATTGTAACACCATGTGATCGAATACAACATTCTTTTCTTGAGTGTATACTGTATGCCTCAATCTGACTTTTTTTCAACTTCCAAAGAAATATTTAAAGTCCTAAGCAATTTATAATCTTCTAATTGACAGGTTTTTTCATTGTTAAGCTCTTTAGTAATTGAGGAGCTATAAGCCCGTATGAGGGCTACACTTATCTACAAGTCTGCAGAATCCTGTGTATTTCTGAACAGTATTAAACAACATATTTATGCAATATAGTATTTGACCATTTCTGTTGAAGTAGATGTATCAACATTGAAATGGTTGAAGAACTGGTATATTTCACCTAAAATGTGTGAAAACCTTAATGACTGGTAGCATAAAGATGAAGCAGATGAAGGCAGGAATGCCATATTCAAACTATTTTTATTGTAAAATTCCTCATGCTCATGTCAAGTACATAACTCTTAAAACAAAATAAACAAATTAATAAAATAGAAATAAATGTGTAAAGATTATATGGATAGGTGAAAGCCGTTTCAAAATATTGTCATCATTCAAAGAAGTTAAAAAACATAATGACACTAAACCAAAAATTATAAATAGTACACCAATAAAACTATCTGTATTGCCAGGCAACATTACTTCAAAAAAGACTTTGTTCCAGAAAAAACTGTGTTTAACAAACCATTGTAAAGAGTGGCAGACATTTTTTATCCTACCCTTGTTATCCCAAGGTCATGCTCGGTACAAGACAAATGTTTGGTACGAATCAAAAAATACTTCAGACATTGTTTTTCCTTCCTCATAAGGTGCATGAAGTTATACGAAAGACCAGTTTTTTGAGTGGCGTATAATGGGTTGTTTTGAAACAGGTCACTCAAACCAAAACTGTAGATAAAGACATGATTTGAACAGACCAAAAAAGCCTTTCAAATTTTGTAGAGCCACAACTTCACTTTTCTTTTGATCCTATAACCTCAATTCAATATATCAATGAAGGAAACAAAAAGAATTAGATGATCTCTCTTACAGATTGAAAGACTACTTTTATCTTGCTTCAAATGTGCTAGTTATCAAATCTTTGTTAGCCTACAATTGTTCAGACCATTGTTGCGACCATATATACAATTTGGAGACCTGCCCTGCCTCATTCCTCATATCAGGCCTTTTGTCAGGTTCAGAGTCCACACGAGAAGCAACAAGCCTGGCAACTCTCTCTGCACAATCCCTTTGCACAATCCAGGGGAAAAGAACCCTTAAGCCTTGGATCAATCCGAGACCTTAATTTTCCTATAAACTCCGCATGATCATCAGAAAGAAGAACTTATTATAGACTCTATGAAAGAAACCCTCTCCAGTCGCCTGTTGGCCTTAGTCACGTACCTCACAGGTTCATGTCCTGACATAAGTTCCAATAGAATCACCCCAAAAGCAAAGACACCATTTTTCTGAGAAACAATCCTAGTATTAACATATTCTGGAGCCATGTATCCCTGTGTCCCTGCCATCCTCGTGGGGGCAGTTGAACTAACAGGTATCCCTGAAAAGATTGCAGAGCAGTTTCCTACCTTTTAATTTACTGAGCTTCCCTTACAAAATAGCAGACCACCTATAAATGTTCCCCGGCCCAGAAATCCCAAAAATAAATTCCCTCCCTCCTAGCAACGCTCCCCTTCACAAAACCAAAACAAAACAAACTAAATAGGGAAACAACTAAACGACCACTATGTAGGCACTAGTGACAGTTACAAATTAAATTTCAAAAATATCTAAACAACGAGAAACAGACGAATGTTGCGAGCCAGAGCATAAAATGGATGTTCACATCAATGCCTGATATCACAACAAAGTGGTCTGGTATGATACCACTAATGCAGGGCGTAGTTGTGCCCAAGAGGACACCACATTCAGATGCAGAGTAGACTGAAATGGATGTAGAAAGATATGCAAATAACAAATCAGGGTTTCTAGACACAGAATAACAAGAAATCAAACACAATGATAGAGTTGTGACTGCAAGTTATAGGATGCAAAGTTCTGTACAAGATAAAGAAAACGCACCAAATGATTCACCTACAATGCATTCAATTCAAGGTAGGGCGCAAGTCCAGAATGACTTTATACGAGGGAGATAGTTGCAAGCTCTCAAAGCACAGATTTACAAGTTGGCAATGCTCTTGCTTGCTCTTAGATCCCAATCTTGAAGTACTGCTGTGTGGCGGCGCAGAGCCAGTACCTGTTGAGGCTGAAGCAAAGCACAGCAGCTATTTTTAGATTGAGACAAACCAAAACCAAATTCCCTCTGGTTGCTGCTTCAATCTAGAAAACAGTAAACAAAAGAAGATCTAAACATATGTAGGTTTTAGGGCACCACAGAAATCAGATTTGATTTGGAGATCTTCGCACCGTTGTAAACGAGAATATTAGATACAATTTATTTTCAGACGTGACAATTTTTTCGTGATCTGAAGATGGTTTGCGGCGAGATAAACCTGTTCTCAGGCGTGAGACAGGTATTCAGGCAGATTGTGCACTGGGGATCCCAGAGGTAAAGCCTATCGGCTAATGAAGTAATCCAAGATAAAGTATTTAATAGAGCTTTTACTAATGTCCTATTTTGCTCTGTTTCCTGTATCGCTTATGTCCTTTTCGTTTCTTATTTTACTTGTTTCAATCGCCCTGTGATATATTATATTGAGCTTAATTGAGTTGGTTTGTTTCCCATCTAATATTTGAAATATAATTCCTATCGGATAAGAGATCTCTTCTAATATGATGAGTATTGTTATTGCAGAGGACGACTTAAAATCTAAAGAGAAACTCATCACATGCCTTCCTGGAAAAATCCCACCTATCAGGCCAGCAGACTTACCCTCCTTCTTCAGAGAAGAACACATCTCTGAGAGCATGTACGGTGCCTTACTCTATGAGTCTCGCATTCAAAACATAGCAGATTACATACTAGTAAACACTTTTGATGAGCTGGAAGGAGGTAAAGATGCACAAATGGGTCTCAGCGTTAATGGATGCCCAGCTTTGGCAGTTGGCCCTGTGTTTCTTCCAAATTTCTTACAAGGTAGGAACTCCATGTACAGCATGTGGGAAGAGGATAAAACCTGCCTTCAATGGCTAGACACCAAACCACAGAGGTCTGTGTTATATGTTTCTTTTGGTAGCATTGCTGTAAAATCTGAAAGGCAATTGCATGAGCTGGCTCTTGGACTAGAGGCTTGTGGGTACCCATTCTTGTGGGTTCTTAGAGCAGATATAGCAGAAGGTAAGTCTCTGGAATTACCCGAGAGCTTTAGGGAAAGAACCAAGGATCGAGCCCTGATTGTTAGTTGGACAAACCAATTGAAGGTAAGATGGTTTCATGCCCTGTTATTTTCCTTAGACAAAGAGATTATAATTCCCTAATTCAAAGACAACTGCATTTTCTATAACTATTAGATCTTTTGATTTAAAGGACTAAATTTTGAATAAGAGGTTGCATTGTTGTCTGACATTGTTTATGTGCGATGAGAGTTAAAATCCATGATTTATAAGAGTTATAGTGTGTTAATAGTTCTAACAAATAGAAATAGAGCGATTAAAACTTGGGATGATTAGAGTCAATTTAAGTGATATATGTAAGTGTCTGCAATCATTGGACAATAAATTAAATCTTTCAGTGTTTCTTTCCAACACATCTTCATGGATGATATTGTTTTAATGTTATAAACTTCTTTTCTTTTTGAAAATTGGGTTGGAATTTGAAATTTCTCAATAAAAAGAACACCAACAAAGGATAAAACTTTTTTGCAATTTTAAAATATCTTGTAGTACATCTAGTTTTTGATCTTGTGGTGCACCACTATGGTTAAATCAAAAGATTGTATTAAACAAACGAGATGAAAAAAGACCACATAACCATGTGAAGGGAAGAGTTGCTATTGGTAGTTTTTATTTTTTAATTTATAAAACTTCCCATTATTGTAACTTACAACGTTTCTAAACTTTTTTTTAATGGATGTAGGTGCTTTCTCATCCATCACTTGGAGGATTTCTTACACATAATGGCTGGAATTCTACTTTGGAGGCAATTAGCATGGGGATTCCTATGATTGGATGGCCGTATTCTTACGATCAATTTCTTGATTGTCAATTTGTAAAAGATGTTTGGAATGTTGGCTTGGACTTTGAGGGTGTTGATGTAGATGAATTTAAATTAGTGACAAAAGAGATGGTTGAGAGTAAAATTAGAAGTATGATGGAAGGTTATATTGGAATGAAGCTACACAAAAATGTTGTGAGGCTAAAAGAGGCTGCGAACAAGGCAGTGAAGGAAGGAGGAACTTCTTATACAAACTTGAACACCTTTGTAGAGGATATGCAAAAGATAGCAAAATCAAGGGTCTAAGGAGTTTCCAAATTTATGAAATTTTATCTAGTGAAATTAATTAGTTTTAACATTTAATCAATTCAATGTAAGAGATATTATATACTACTAATAATGTTAAGGAGTCTTTAAAATGACATTAATGTAAAAATTTCATATTCTTTTATCATTAACATATTGCTATAGGTACATCTAGATATTTTTTCTCTCTATTGTGCTACTATTTGGACTTCTTCAACATTCAAAATTTCAAATGTATGTTATTATTCCTTACATCTATGACCCCACTTCTCTCACTCTACTTTCAACCTTCAACTTTATTAATTATTTTTAACGCAATCCTTAGAACATAAAATGAAAATTGAACTATACTATTGTTAATAAATTTATAAAGATATTAGGCCCTTAGTGTCTACCTCATCTTAAGATGAATTCCACATCACTCTCAATGGTGCTTCTATCTATAATCATACAATAGAAAAATATCACAAAATGAAAAAAAAATGTTCTTAATGTTAAAATTTTCTCTTAATGTGTTGATTGCATGTCATTTTTCCAGGTTGAAAGGACCTATTGTCACATCCTGTCACGGTCAAAGACAAGGAACAAGAGAGAGACAAGGAGATAAGGCGTGAGTAAGGCATTTCCTATCAACCGTTAAATCTAGAGGCAAGGCATGGATAGAAGTGACTAGATTTGAGGCAAGTTGCAGAGGCATTTTTGGAGGGTAGACAACAAAGAACATATGGCAAAGGGTCAACTTGTGTGTGGCGAGATAATAGAGATGTTGAGAAGCAATGCACTCATTTGAAGGAAGCTCCTCATTTATATTTCCATCTACAACAACAAGCATTAATTGAATTTATACACAATGGCAAGCTTCAAGAGGCTCTTGAATTTTTACAAGAGGAATTGGCATTAAAGCCTTGAATTTTCACAAGAGGAATTGGCATGAAGAGGAGAAGAAAATGCACCAAAATTGTGTAGTATTTATTTTTAGAATTCTTGTTAGAATCATACTATAGACTCATGGGTTCTTTATGTATAACTTCATGAAAGTACCAATTAAATTTTATTAAAAAAAATTGTAATTTATTGTAACAAGTTTATGTTTTACTAAAGTAAGGCTTCGTAATATTTTCATTTGGATGTGCTTAGCTATCACAATACTAGGACTTCCTAGAATAAAGGAAAAGTGGAATCTAGTTGGACGTATAGTTAGGATTTGTTCTTGTAGAGAAGGGGGATTCACTACTCGAGTTCTCTTCATTCAGAGAGCCTCACGAGCGAACTACCCTAAACTACCTTAGGAACATCGGTGAGAGTTCTAGAATCCAAAAGAGCAGATCACAAAGATTTTCTAGAAAAATTGACAAGTTCTCGGTCAAAGGAAGTCAGTGCAGCATACGGACAACAACACAGCGCACTGGCATCTCAGAAGCACGTTGGCATCTTGTATGGACTAGAGAGTGAGTTTATCACAGAAAATAGCTAAATGACTACTTATACTCTAATTGTTGAGAACTTCTAAAGTATAGGAAAATAACGGAATGTAATAAAACTGAAGTAAAGTAAAGAATAAATGATAAAGTAAGAGAATAAGAGATAGAGAAATGCTCACAACCACGCAAGTGATGAAGCCTCCAGCTAGTAGATATCTTCAATACCTGTGTTTGTAAGATTGAGAGAAAGTATTGGGGCTGTATACGGGTTTGCCTCAGTCAAACCCCCATTTTGGTGTTCCCACCTTCACAGACAACCAGATTGGTAGAGAGAGTGTAACCGAAATAGAAAAAGCGTGTGGTGAAAGCAAAACCCACTCAGAAGTAGAACCCGCACCACCAAGTATGAGTGATAAAAGCAATCCCCAATCGAGGAGGAGAACCTATATCACAAGAGAGGTTATCAAAGCGATCCCCGCTTGAGGAGGAGACCCTGTATCACGAAGTAGAGATGCAGTAGATAGGGGATGTGAGAAATCCCAAGATGCTCACAAGCATGAAGTGAAGAGAGATAGAGCTGTGAGAGCCAAAGGAGCTGCAAAGAGGGAGAGCTAGATAGCTGCAAGAGCCAAGAGTGTGGTAGAGGTTGTTGTGAGATCTTGAGAAAATGTTGTTGTAGCAAGCAATGGAGTTGTGCAAGCAAGAGCAAGATGGGAGAAGAAGAGAAAGAGTTAGGAGTGAAGCTAGAAGTTGAAAGAATGGAGCTAGAGATGGAGGAAGAGGCCAAATGAATTGAAAAGAGTACTTTTAAGGAGGGAAGAGAAGCTTCCCAAGTCGTTTCAAGGCATCTTGAGCCGTTACCACCGACCAAAGGAGGTGACAAGTGGAAAACATACACAAAAATGGTCGTTTGAGTGTTGAAATGTCATAGGATGCTAGCGCGGCGCGCAAATGTCCACACAATACGCTAGTGTCTAGACACGTCACGCTACAAAACAACACAAACGAGAAAAGCACGAGGTTCAATGCGAGGGTAGCTGCTGAAAAGGGGTGCTAGAGCATCTTGAGAAGGGAAAAAGGCTGATGCAAGGGATAAAATAAGCCTACACAAGTGCTAAGGGAGTGGACACTAAAGCGAATGCAAGAATCAGGGAAAAATTTAGTGGCGAATCTTCGCCAATTGGCGAATAATTGAAATTGGGACCTCCAAAAATGGTGAATAGTACAAGCGAAAAAGGATGTTGAACTACCAGGTTTTTACAAAAAAATAATTTTGTCCCAATTAATTTTCCTATTTAAACGATGTGTCATTGGAACTGATTCACCAATAGTTTATACTGTAATTAAAAATACTAATTATATTCGCCAATAATATTATATTCTTACCATTAATTTTTGGGCAATATCGCCACTAATAATAAATTACCATTTAATTTTGGGGCTTTTATTTATTGCCATTGATTAGCTTTTTAATTGGATGGCTGCAGGTTGATTCTGTGACCTTATATGCATGTGCCTTTTAAAAGGCACATGCGTATTAGGTCGTAGAATTAACCTGCAACCATCCAATTAAAAAGCTAATCAATGGTAACATTTTCACTTTTCATTTCTAGTCTTAATTTTAAAGTGAGTTTTTAAAAAAAAACTTAATTTGTGTGTGCTCCAATGCATTTTCGATAGTGAATTTATGCTTGGTGGCGAGGGGCTCTGCCCCTCGACCCAACCTATATCATGATAGAAGCGCATCGGGGCCACTATCCCTTGACCCCACGAGGGGGCGTTGCCCCCTCAACCCCCACAAGGGGGCTCTCCTCAAGGGGCGCTACCTCTTGACCCCGTCGATGGCTGCTGCCCCTAGGCCCCTACTTCAATATTACAAAAAACATAAAAAAATATGGGGGAACTACACCGACCAACTATGCAAATTTTTAAAGGAGATATTTGCCATTGTAATTAATCTTTTTAGTGATTATTCTCTAGGATTCACCACTATTCATGATTATAATTTTTACTAATTATTCATTAAGATTCGCCAGGACTTTACACCTTCGCTGAGGGGGGGGTTTCTTAAAGTTACCCCTGGCAAGAATGTATGTGAAATTGCGAGGGGTGCAATTTTACGACTATACATTTTGCCCCCACTTTAGCGGGTATATGAATCTACATTAATGTGTACGCTAAAGGAAATCTAATAAACATAATTAACATCACATGCTAAAAGGATACTGTAGAGGAAGCAAACAACTCTTCGAACCACAGAAGCATGCCCCCAGGTTGAAGACCTGCAAAACAAATTCATTAAACAAGGAAAACTTGCATTAGACAACAATGTTAGAGCACAAAAAACTAAAGGATTTGAGTCAGCAAAGTAAAGAGACCTCGATGTAAAATGTTGTCTCAATACTATGGTCATCCCCAAATTAAGAACACCAACACATAGAAGAATTCTAAAACAAAGAGAGGAAGGGAATATACTCAAGATGAAGAAGATGCAGATCTTCGATCCAGTATATACAAAAGAGAAGAGAAGGGAGAATTTAAGAATGTAAGTGCCTCATAGGCCCGTAGACTTGCAAGGAAGGTGTCCTTCAAGATCTCTCACATGAAGGATACCCAGAAATTTCCTTGCAGACTCGTAGACCTACAAGGAAGAGTCCCCCAAGATCTCTCACATGGAGGAAGCCAAGAAAGCACCCTACAGACCCACAATCTTGTAGGGAAGGTATCCTTCAAGATCTCTCACATGAAGGAAACCCAAGAAAGTTCCCTATAGACCCGCAAACTTGCAAGGAAGGTGTCCTCCAAGATCTCTCACATGAAGGATACCCATAAAAGTGTCTTACAGACCCGCAAACCTGCAAGGAGGCATCCCACATGATCTCTCACATGAAGGATACCCAGAAAAACACCTTAAAGACCCACAGGCTTGCAAGGAAGGTTTCCTCCAAGATCTCTCACATGAAGGATACCTGAAAAAGTGCCTTATAGACCCGTAGACCTGCAAGGAGGTGTCCTCCAAGATCTCTCACATGGAGGAAACCAAGATGAAAGCACGCTACAGACCTACAGGGGAGCGACCCCCAAGATTTCTTGCATGGAGGAAGCTAAGAAGAAGCGCCCTACAGACCCACAGACATGTAGGGAGGTATCCCCCAAGATCTCTCACATAGAGGAAACCCAAGGAAGGGGACTCCGTAGAGTCGGAAAGAAGCTTCACAGGCACACCCATAAAGCGAAAGCAGCCACGCAGGCAAGTAAATGGACAGTCATGTAGACTGTCGATAGATTGGAAGGCTTTCAAAGGGGTCCCTCAAGAACCCTTCAAAAGAAGAGGGGTCCACTCAAGGGACACACTATTTGAAAAGCGAGGTCTAGTCAGGTTTCCCTCAAGCTAAACACCAATGAATTCATTTGAGAGAAAATATTTCAAAGGGGGTCCCTCGGGAACCCTTCAAGAGAAAAAGGGTTCCACTAGAGGGACGCTTCATTTCCAAAACAAGTTATCATTTCCCCCAACACATAGGGGAGGAGAACCATGCAAGATACTATAGAAGATACATGATAGACCTGTAGACCTTGATATCACTTGTCATGCGAAGGAAAGGCAGGTGCATCAATCAAACAGGAGTTTGATGGTACTTGAACCAAGAAGTTGTATTTTGTCCTTCAAGGCCTTACATTCACTAGTGGAATGGCCAAGCACTCGATGATATGCACAAAAAGAATGTTCTTTATCATGTTCATGTGATTTCTTGCATGTAGGAGAAGGAAGAGTGATTAAGCGGGATTTTAGAAGCCGCAAAAAAATACACTCTTGCCCAAATAAAGGATGAGGAGTAGGAAGCAACCCTTTATCTTGTGGAGAAATACTTGACTGCTCATAAGAAGAAGATATGAAGACGGAAGATAATGGAGGATCCTCATGGAGAACTTATTATTCCGGCTATGGGGGTCATACTCTTCTACGGGATCGCCATCATCCTTCTTGACAAGACTACCAACATTAACCTACTTAACAAAAGTGTGATCATCTTCCTTAGAAGCAGGATCAACACTAAGAACATTACAATTATTTCTCACACCATCTCGTGATACAAAAGAACAATCATCTTTAGTAGCGGGTGTGGATAATGTTATTAGAAGGTCTAAGTGGATCGATTTGACTTTATGTTCCTCAATGAAGGAATCTGTAAATTCTAAGGAACCACAATCCTCACCAAGACATGCATTCTTTTGAGAAGTAAAAAGAGTAGACTTAAGATTTCTTTCTTTAGGGACATCTACTTCAACAGTATCCTTTGTAGTAGGTATTGTTGGAGTAAACATCGACACATTGGAAGACACTGAAGGAATAAGAGTAGGCACAACTGAAACCTGACCGGCAGTTGCCATCTCACATAAGTACATAGCATCAGGGTCAGCCTTAACTGTGACTACTCGATTATTGCAAATGAACTTAATAGATTTATCCAAGGTGGATGGGATTGCACCCATAGCGTGAATCCACAGTCTACCAAGAAGAATGTTATAAGGTAACTTTTCTGACATGACATATACAAGGGTGGGTACGGTAATGGTTCCCAACCTCAAAGGCAAGACTATCGTGCCCAGGGCTCATCGATCAACATTGTCCAACCCATGAATGTCAACAGAAGAAGCATTAATAGAAGATGAATCAATATTAATTCTAGGCAATAGATCAATGCTACATATACTGAGCATTGAACCGACGTCAACGAGAGTACGTCTAATGCCAATTTTATTAATATTAATTATGATCATTTTTCGGGTCCGCTTGCTTATGTACTTCCGGAGACAGGAGCTCTTGCGGATAGAACGTAATATTCAGTGAATCTGCAAGAATATGAGCTATCAACACATCAACATCTACTGGCTTAGTGGAAGAAGGCAAGAGGATCTTTTACAAAGCTTCCTGAAGCATACCTTAATAAACTGCAACAAACTGAAGCAAGTCCCACAGTGAGATCTTAGTCGAAGTAACCCAAGGCTGCTCAACAAAATCATAATCACCGGGTGCTTTAGTTGTAGGTTTAGGTGCTTGAGGAAGGATTGGTTGTTTATTCATTCTATTCTCATAAGTATGGGCTACCCCTCTATAAGAGGGAGCCTTAGAAAGATCAAGAGATTCACTATCAAATGGAACACTATCAATAGAACAAATCCTTTCAGAAGAAAGACTAGCTAGAGTCACGTAAATGACTGGTCTCTTCGGCCTTTGAGGAGCAACAGAGACAGATTATATTTACACAATCATTACAACTAGTGGAATAATTATTCGAAGACATGTTCTCAACATCAATCCAAACAGGATCAAATGTGGAAGGAGGTTCATCATTCACTAATACATCATCTCTAGAACATAGTGCATTGGAATAGATAAGAAATTCATTATTCACCAATGCAATGTCTCTGAAAGAGAGTGCATTGGAAGGAATAGGAAATTCATCATTCATAGATGCATCATCTCTAGAAGAGAGTGCATTAGAATGAAGAGAAGGTAGAGTAACATTAAAAAGGTATCAATGATTTCATCTTCTTGCAACAAAATATCCTCTGAAGCAAGAGGAATTTCATGAGAAGAATCAAAGACACCGAGTGATATGGGCAAAGCCAAGTCACCATCATATGCATGAAATGGAATATCATTAATATTTTGAATAAAATTAGATACTGAGCTAATAAAAGAAGATATTAAATTCATTACGATTTTTTTTTCGGTATTTTCTATGTTCTAGTAATTTGTGTTTTCGGAAGTCTTAAGAGAGAAATTTTAGGTCAGAACTTGCATCGGTCCCTAAAATTTGACTACCAAAGGCACTAGTATTTTAGGGACTGAACTAGTTCTCTAGGAGACCTTTCCAACGGTGCAAACGGTTCTAAATTCTGAGCACCGAGTCAAAAGTTATGACCTTGCCAAGTAGGGGTAAACAAATTCCTAGTTTTTCGGTTCACATCAGGTTCACCAAAATGTAGAGAAGGGGGATTCCCTACTCACGAGTTCTCTTCATTTAGAGATCCTCACAGGGCGAACTTCCCTAAACTACCTCAGGAACAGAGGCGAGAGTTCTAGAATCCAAAAGAGCAGGTGACAAATTTTTTGGACAAA
>VDFB02282615.1:0-22010 GCA_007258455.2 Sequoia sempervirens | reverse complement strand
AATGTGTTGAGCATTCCGAGGAGATCATAAAATATAACTTGGAGCTCCATACTCCTCGACCAAGAATGGATCTGTATGGAAAACTAAAGAAGATGGTCAGAAAAGAATATTCCCACTTACACAATGTTGAATATTTTTGGGCTAATTGTCAGGATGACAAGGAGGTATGCATGCAACACTATATGTGTATGATTTCCTACTTTGTCAAGACAATCAAACTATTCGTAGTCCCTGGACAAATTTTTAGTGGATGAGAACACTGTTATAAATCCAAGGTTTGATGTTGTATCCAACCTCCCATTGCCCTTAATTGATTGGGATGAGGAAGAGGTCAATGACCTTGATACCCTAAAAAATCCAATAGAGCACAGGACAGGGCAGTGGATTGATGCACATATCGCACAGTTAAAGCTTCAAGGAGCTACATTAACATATGGTGAGCTCAAAGATGAGCTCGAGAGTGAAACTAATAGTGGGACTGCTGCTACCCCAACTGAAGAAACTCCAAAATCTCCTCCAGCCACTAGGTGAAAGAAAAGAAAAGAGGTAGAAGAACGTCAGCCAAAACATAAAGTATATTCAAGAAAGGCTTCAGAGGGTGAGCCTTCAAAGAAAGAAAAGAAATCGGGTGGATTCTCTGAGATTCCCACCATCCAAGAAGACCCATTGCACAAAGGAGAAAAGGAAGAGGTAGAACAACCAAACTCTCCACTAATTGCCTCTACTCTTGTTGCCACTGCTATCACTCCTCCACCGACATCTCAAGCATTTCTTGCTTCCTCTCCACCCACGGTGGACATCTCGGTTCACCTTGCCTCTACCTCATCGACTACACCCATTATGGTGAGAGATTCTTCTTCCACCACCACTTCTCCACTCTCAGCCTCCTCCATGTCTCCATCTACTACAATCCCTTTAGCCTCCACAATGACAATGCCTACCCTCACTCTCCCGAAAGCTTTTTCTCAACATGCAAAATATACCAATGGACCTCTCTGGAGTATCAATGAACCTTGTAGTACAGGATGCTTTAGCTCAATCTGTGGTCAGTCTCCCTATCCCTCCTCTCACAAAACCACCCAAAATGGAGACAACCATGCGGATCTCAGAAGAGCTAGAAAGACAACAAAGGGAGGCCACCAAGGAAATGGATGAAGAATTTGAGGATGACTACCATGAGCATCCAGAGCATCAACACTTGATCATCGATGAGGTGGTGCATGACGAATAAGGGTAACAGTCCTTTGAGGAAGATGTTGAAGACCCCGGTGCCAAATACATAGTGGAGACTTCCGATCAAGAACTCGAGGAAGAGTTGGCTCAACAACTCAAGGAATTTGGAGAGGAAGTTGAGAGACAGTATTCTGAAGAAAAGAAAGAGACAGATGAAGATATGGAGGTATCTACAGAGCCTCCAACCAAAGAACAAGACAAAATCCCTAGCCATGATGAAGAAATGCCTCCCACAGGAGAAGAAGAGAAGAAAGATGACAAAGCTAAAGAAGAAGATAAGCTTGAAGAAGAGGCTAAAATAAGAAGAATCCCAAAGGAAGAGCACCACACATAGCCTACGCAACAGGGGGAAGATATCCCCAAAGAAAATATAGCTACTACTGAGTCACAAGAAGAAAATTCCATATTCATCTGTGACTCAGATGAAGAAGAAGAGGAGAAAACAAAACAAGAGGTCTCAGGTCATGAAGAAAGGGAAATCTAGCATGCTTGGCAAGAAGAAGGTGATCATGAATCACCGAAGGGGGGATCTCAGATGCTTGAATTGCTAGAAAAGCAATTGTAAAAGAAGACCCCTACCTACATGGACCCTAAAGAAAGGCTAGAAGCCATCCTAACAAAAGATCAGATAGGGGAAAAGAAGGAGAAGAAGCCAAGGGTTTGATCCCATATCACAATGGATGCATCAGGATCAAGGACAGTTCAAATTTCTACTCCTGTAATAGATAAAGGAGAGGGAGTTAGCTACAAAGATTCCACCATTGACCGGCAACAACCACAAGGAACAAAAGATAAATCATTCTAGATCCGCCACCACCGTCAGGCACCAGTCAGATAAATATAATCTAATCCTCCAAGGAGGAACTAACGCACAAGTGGGATATCTCACCGCCATATACAACAATGGTCTTATCGGTGAATTTCCCACAACTTCATCACTTCATCGTTGTTGTTCTCCTCAAGGAACATATACAAGCTTAAAAAGGAGAAAAATTGACTACACACAAATATTGCCTTCATGAGCACCACAACAAAGATATGGGTGCTAGTCATGTTTCTTCGACAACAAAGAAGTTTCTAAGAAGTGCAAAAGCAAATAAGAAGGCATAGAGAAATTTTGAATCGACCATCGAGCTATGGTGATTATGCATTCCAACTTGAGGCTATCCCTCAAGATGCTTCGGAGAAAACCTTGGGAAAGGAGTCGGCCTTGGCAAAGCGATTCATTACCTTGCTAATGGTACATGGAAAATTGTACTCAGATCACGCAATACAGTCTCTTGTCGCGCCCCATGAAGTGGAGCTCAACATGGATTGGGTCAAGGAACATCGGGTAGCTTGTGAAGAATATTTAAAGCTCATGACGGATTATGACATGTCTTCCATTGAGCTAGATCTTGAAAAGATAAGGCCATTTTTCCATAAGAAGATGGAAAACAAGGCTACAGATTTGCTAACACTGTATTTTATGGACTTTGCCACTCGAGCCTTCGCCCAATCAAATCAAGTAATCAAGAATATTCCAAAGTGAAACAAGGATTGGGAGCTAATTACTAGAAGATCCAGAAAGTTGAACTTCCAGGTGCTCCAATTTGACATAATGGAATGGAATAAACTTTAGGCGTTGATCAGAAAATTCATGGGATACACCACGATGAAAAAGAATGAAGGAAAGCCAGTTTTTAATGATGATTTCCTCACTATGTAGTTGCAACAAAAGGAAATCAACTAGAAGAAAAAGTGCTATAGTACCAAGCACTAGAGGAAACAATAGGCTAGAGGACAAGAAATGTATTTAAAATTGTAAAATATTGAGGGGTAGGTGAAACCCTAATTTGTAGTGAATCTTGGCCACACAATGAGATTAAATCTTGGCCACTCATTTTTCTTTTTGAAAACTATAAATATGGGGTCTTCTCTCATTTTCAAAGAGAGAGTTGAGTTGTTGTAAAGACATGTTGCTAAAATTATAATAGAAATTCATTGATTTTGGTGGATTCTTGAATTTCTTTCATGTTTCATGATTCTTCTCCTCGTATTTAATAGATTTGAGTAGATTTACTTTGTTGTTCTATGTGTTTTACATGCTTTAGTAGATTAGTTAATGTTGTTCATTGATGCTGAAGAATTTTGTTGTGTTGATGCCCTTGTTCATGCTTTTTGTTGTTTATTGATGATAAATAGCAGTGTAAAGCTAGTTTGAACATACTTTGATTGTTGCACTTAAATTTCATCTCTTATTCATGCTCTATGGTGAATGAATGGTTAAGAATCTGCAGACCTTAGAAGATAACACTAGTTTCATGAGACTGTTAGTTTACTTGGTTAAGTGGAACTTAGTTTCAAGAAGGCTATCCACTGTAGCATCTTCCATTATCACTATTCATTTGTAGTTTCAAGTCTAGGAACTTCTTCCTTTCCCTTCCCTTCCCTTTTGACCTTTTCTTTGAAATAGTAATTTAGGCAAAGTTCAGGCATCATTATAAAGCCAAATCTGATGATAAAAGTGGAGTTTTAGACTATTGTTTTGAACTTTCAGTAATTGCACATCAACTCTAACACCTTAAGAACTCCATTCAAAGAACCAATCTCCCTCCAACTTAACATACGTAAGGCTTCCCTATGATTACCAAAAAATCACATGAACCAATTGAGACATTCCAAGCAATTCATGACCTGACACCTGAGAGACCTTGGAGTAGTTTTATGCAACTTGTTTGTAGGAGATTATCTTTCAAGAGAGGTGATTCACTTATGCATTACTTGTGTTGAGATGGTGCAAAAACACCCATCAACAACTAAGCATGCAACACATATCATAGTTGACTTAGTCATAGATGATTAAATCGATATGTAAAGGATGAATCAACTCCTTAGTTATAGTGCATAGAATAGCTTTGACCAAGCACACCCATTTTCTATGGTCTATATCCTTTATTCATGTGTATTAAACACTTTATACAACCGGTTATAATGAACATCTCAATCACTAGATTATACTCTTCTATGTGTGGCTCAATATATGTTATAGTTGGCTTACGTTTTGGCCCATACTATGTGTTCCACGTTTAGCACGACATTTACTTCATACACAATGCCATTGTTGTCTCTTCCCTCTTTAATTGTGTTATCCATTATATGTTCTCAACACTGCAAAGTAGATAATACCATGCACTTTATACATGTCAAAAAATGTATACTTTGGCAACGCATGGGTCCCTCTATGCCTACTCCTCGTGCTAGCTTTAACTTATTGCATTATAACTTATTCTCTAATCATGCACCACATCAAATTCAATGTGCTCTTAATGCACATTACACATATGTAACTTTATCATTAAGTTTCATTCATTATTCATAGCAAAAATAAACTTATGCATTGATTATAGTCCTTGGTCTCTCAAGTGCGCTATACATTAGTACTATATTTACTTATAAATACTTCAAACACCATTTCAATATGTAAATTAACATATATATTATTAATATATAAATGTGTATAACTACCATTGTTATATTACATTTATATATTAATATCTATATACACTTACATATATATATATACTCGTTTATCCAATTAATATCGCCAATCAAATATCAATAAATGCATATTAAAAACATGAGTTGATATTCTAATATAATAACCACATATACGTATACTAATATATATGTCCAAGGTATATCTTATATTAATACATATATGTTTGTATGTATGTATTATCAAATACATGCATATACACTTATATATACCAATATATTAACATTATCTAATATTTATAATATTAGACACATATGTATCCTTCTTCATCAATAAGTAGATACAAAATGTGTATGTATATGCATATATAATAAATGTGCAATTGATATCCTTATGCATATTATATAATCATATGCATGAGTTTTCATTCAACATATATACATATATACATCTTATGTATATATCCTTATCGATGTAGATACGACGTACATACACTCAGAAGGAAGGTCTTTCGCAAATATGAACATTCAAAAAGTAAGATCAACCCAAAGAGACAATCAACGTAATCAAGGACGACCAACTAATTCCAATAAGCCAAGACTAAGATGAAGGGTTCACTTAATAAATCCAAACTGACTCAACTCTTCTAAACCAAGTCTAGGTTGTGAGTATGTGTGAGCTTAGTAAGGTTTCATTTAGGGTTACCCAACCAATTACTTCTCCTAAGTGATACATCCCCTCCCTTTAGAGGATTGAACATGTCCCTGCAACCAGCTTAGTACAACACCAAGGTAGTTAGACGTTCACATGAAATCCACTTTCATCATAAAACATTAGAATATTCATAACACATATTCTTTCATTGTTCATCATCAATATAAACATAATTACTCTTTCCAAGCAATGATAATCTCTTGTTGCTCCTTCTATGATCAACCTATTTCCAATCCTAGCCTTTCTCAAAATTCTCAACAAACTACAAACTCACAAAGAAATCTCTATTTTCTCTCTAATGCACTCAACAACTATTTTGCAAAAAAAACTAGAACAATAAACTTCAAAATAATGATAATGAATGAATGACCAAAAGGCTAAGAGGCTGCCTATACTTATACTAAAATTTGAGAAACTTATTGGTACAAACTTGCTCTACAATTCACCACCTTTTATCTCCTAACTGCCACCACTTAACAACCAAAACTAACTTATCCTCTAAATGAGTCAACTAAGCTAATGGAAGTGAAATGTGGTTGCTCAAACAGTTAATATGCAAGCACATAAACAATCCAAGCATTTCTAGTTTCTCTAATATGGCTTAGTTGCCATTTTAATTGCCAACAACTGTCATTTTATTGAGTCAAATCACAAAAATGTTTACCTATGGGTTTCATGTTATAGACTAAGTCAAATTCCTCCAAGCTTGAACCAACTTGTGGCTATTGACAAAGTCTCATGCTTTATAAAGTTGTGTGTAGCTTTTCCAGCACAACTTATAGACTCTTATTTGCATTCTATCTCTTATAGGGTGTAATAACTTATCCATTATAATTCCTTACAATGTTTTCCATGTGTTGTCTTTATATGTGATTTATTTGCAATTAATAACAATCCACATTCTATGTGTTATCTACAACAACTTATTCTTACTTATGTGTACCTTTATGCGCACCATATGCTAAATATGTTGTCGGCTTTTATACAATCCATTCACCATTATATGGCTCGCATTGAATATATGTGCTTAAGTTAAGTTTATAACATTTCAAATATATATAAATATTATATATATATGCATATTAAAACCATTGATTGATATTTAAATATATTAATATGTATGTATATACATATACATTAACACACTCATATACATATATATATATATATCATTATTTTAGTATGATAATAAGCACATATATTTACATATTCATCAATCGGTATATATATATACAAAATGTATATATATACATATAGATATATATAGATATATATATATGTCATATTTCCACTCGATATTCTCTTGCATATTATATATCTGTGCATGAGTATGCATAAGTACTTATACCTACATATACACATGTACATATATACTCACATGTATGAGTTATCACAATTACATACATATATGCATTCTATGTACATACTCATCAATTAATACATAAATATTAAATACATGAAGAAGAAATTATACTCAATACAAAGATCTAGCCACATAATCCAAACTAAGAAACAATCATGAAATTAAAGACCAAAACAAAACCATAACAAATCATCCCCAAACTATGACCAAAGGTTTACTTACCAATTCCCAAACTAACTTGACTCAACTTTACCAAACTAGGATGTGTTTGTGTGTGATAGCTCAAATATCCATATTAAGGGTTACCAAACCTAGTTTTTCTCTTGAGTGATACATCCCCTCTCTTTTCGAGGCTCGATTATTTTTCGTATCCAACTTAGTGCATCACAACAATAGTTAGATGATAACATTGCATTCATATGGATCAAATACTTTCATCTTCAAATCATTTAAAGTATCATATTGCATAACACATTCATTCATCACATTTTCCTTCAAAATATACAAAACATAATCATGTATTAAAGCTTTTTAGCTCATCTTAAACTAATAGTAAATAGGTAATAACACAATGGGTTCTAATAAACCATATCCCTAACCAAAACCCTTACCCTAATCCTAACTAATAGTATAACCATAACCCTACCCCTAATCATAATTATGTCTCTAATTATAGTCCTAACCCTAACCTTACCCCTAACAATAATTTAATCTCTAAACATAAACCTATCCCTAATCCTAACCATATCCTAACCATATCTCTAACCTTAACCATTACCTTAATCCTAATCCTAGCCCTAAACTTAACCTTAAACTTATCTCAAACCCTAACTCTAATTATAATTGTATGTATAACCCTATCCCTAACCTTAATCTTGATCATCATCATAATCCTAACCCTAACCCTAACCTTGATTCTATCTCTAGCCTTAACCCTAACCCTAAACATGCCATTGATCCTAATTCTATCTCTAATCCTAGTTGTAACTCTAATTCTAATGCTAACCCCAACCCTAATTATAATTCTATATGTAACCCTTACCCTAACCCTAACCCTAATCCTAATAGTAATGTTATTGCAACCCTAACCATAACCCTAATCCCAATACTAATGTTAAACCCAACCCTAATTCTAGTTTTATCTCTAACTGTAACCCTAACCGTAAGCTTAACCCTAACCCTAATCTTAAATCTATATGTAATCCTAAAATCCTAATTTTCATGCTAACCCCTTGAACCTAATTGTAATTATATTTCTAACCCTGACCCTAACCCCAATACTAACATTAATCACAACTCTAATCTTAATTTTATCTCTAACCCTACCCTTGGTCCTAATTCTATCTCTAATCTTAGCCTTTATCCTAATTTTGATGCTAACCCAAACCTTAATTCTAATTACATTTTTAGCCTTAACCCTAATCCAAATACTAACATTGACCCCAACCCTAATCATAATTTTATCTCTAAACCTAGGTGCATTCCTAACAACAATTTCAAACCCTAAACCTAACCTTAACCCTACTCGCAAACTAAACTAATTGTAACCCTAACCCTTTTCTTAATGCTAACCCCAACCCTAACCCTAACCCTAATTCTTTTTTCTTCCATGTTGCGTTGTGAATGTTAGTCACACATATATTTTTAATAATATATATTAAAAACACCAAGAGGTATCCTTCTCGAGGCACTTATTACACTTTTATGTGAGAAATTAATTAAAAAATAGACATCTCAAGAAGGATATCTCTTGACATTTTTTTTATATATTATTAAATATATATATACATATACATATATATATATACATACATTATATATACATACATATATATATGTATATATATATGTATGTATATATGGATATATATATTTTACATACATATATATATATATATATATATATATATATGGAAAGTGTGTATATATATATATGTATAGTATAGAGTATATGTATATATATATATATATATATATACATATATATATATATATATACATATATATATAGCAGCCATATAATGGACACATGACCATGGAAGTTGAAATAGTTAGACAATTGAAATCCCATGCATGAGTGCTCAACTTCCAATGGTTTGGATATTTCTTGTGCCATGTACTAACAAGCGTCTTGACATGTAACAACTCTAGAAGTTGTGCCAAATGGTTTCTTGTGTGAATTGAAATGTCATGTGGTGTTTTGAATTGTTTTGTAGGGTTTTGTATTGAGTTTTGGGTTACAGGCTTTGCGTATGGTAGCATGCATGAGTATATATATGGTAACAATTTGGAAAATTGTGTAAGATGATGCAAAGGGCAACATGAGTGTTGTAGGATATCTTTTGGGTTATGTGGCATGGTTGATATTGTGGGAGTGATGCACAGTGAGAAGATCTTCCATACTGGCACAACATTTTTCCTTGCACTATGAGAGTAGTCGATGACACAAGTAGTTGTATGTGGTTGCATGACATGGTTCTCGGTGTTGTGTGAGAAGCACATGATGCAAGAAGCTATTCACTAGTGTTTAAATTAAGATCTAAAGGTGACTTATCATGACTTGGTGATTAAATAGAGTGAACATGGCTTTTGATTGTCTAAAAATTGATTAGAGTCAAGGAATATTATCTAAAAGTAATGTTAAGTTTGCACAAATTGTTGGTGTAAATAAAGTCTTGTACCTAGTTAATTTGTAACGCACCGTCACGCTAACCCCAAAGGACAACCAAAAATGCAACAAATCTTTTTTTGAAAACATAAAGAATAAACACTAAGTTTACTAATGCAACTAACATAGCTAATGATTACAAGTTAAACACCTAAATCCCTTTGGGTACACGAGGTGACATTATGTAATCTATCCCATAACAAAGTTGATAAAAGTAATTTACCAATTCTACTAACGTAACTCATTCATTCACATGTCTTCATTTAAACATTTATCAAAGATATGCAATGAGACAAGAATAAACCATATAGAAACCATACATGCATTCATAATAGATTTTACTTGGAAATATAAAGAACATATTTACTCAAATATAACACAATCTTAACGATATTAACAATTATGATTCAAGAATGAATTACATAATGTGTTTATACATTACATCATTCTAAAAGTACATCTCATTGAGCAATTACTCAAGGTTACTTCATAAGTTTACCCATTCACATGGGAAGGTAACAAATCAATACACAGTATAGTAGAAGTACAAGTATACATCTGGAAACATATAAACTCTAGATCAAGCTGTCTCTGCAAACTCTGCACTGAATGGTACAACTACAAGATAGGGAACCCAATGGGGTGTGTAGCACATTCCACCCGACAACCCTCGTGCTAGGAGTAAATAGGGAAGGGACCCTGACCAAGAACATCCATACAAATACACAAGACTAAACTCCAAAACATGAAAAGATAGAGCGCACATAAAGGGAAACATAACATCAAAAGACCACTTCCAGAGGTTAGCCACAAAAAACAACTCAAGGGAAAGCTAGAGGAAAGTGTCATCACATAGTCCTACATGGGTTATCCTAACTGCCTATCTCTAGGCGTCGACCCCCATCTATGGTTATCCTAACAGCCTCTCTAGGCATCGGCCCCATAGGGTGACTCGTTCGGAACCGTTAACCTCTCGTGGAGACGAGGCAATGATCTTGCCAACCACGGCCTTCGTAGACCACCTTTAGTCTGCGTAAGTACTAACAGGTGGTCGAGGCATCCATAATTATCTTGTTAATGTTTAACTACCCACCCCCTAATTAATTAATTAGGTTATCACTTATTACTCAAACTCTAACATGGGTTATCTTGACAGCCCCTTTGTGCACCGGCGCCCACGTAGAGCCACTCTCCCTAGAAACCCAAAACATAACAACAAATTCCAAGGGCTTGTACCAACAAGAACATTAAACCACAAAATAGGACAATTGCGAGGCATAACCATCTCACTAAAGATCATGTAAATCAACTCCCATAAAAATGGTGCAACCTAAATAAATTAACTCAAAATCACAACTAAAGTCAAAATAGAGACAAATATCAAATTAAAAGGTCACATAATAAACCACCATTTTCCCATGCCTCTAGAAGTTTAAACAAGCAACTTAAGCTCTTACCAGAGAATATACTAATATAAGGGTTTTCCCATGACCACAACCCATAAATAAAACAACAATTAACACTATATTTCAATCATGAAACAATCACATACTCAAATATTTCAAAATTCAACACATCTCATTGCAAGATTTTACCAAGAAAAAAATTAAAAAATAATTTACCCAATATCATTCTACATAATCAAGTAAACAATGCGCATTTCCAAATTAATCAATCTCGCCATATTATCCAACATAACAAATTCAACATCATCTAAAATTCTCATAATTATAGCATATATAAATATATATACATATTTATGTATACACGCTTTTACACGTATTAACATATACATATATATTTATTTAAAATCATATATTTAAATTGCATAATAAAAATAACAATGTAACCTTTACACATAGTTACACACACTTAGATATATATATATATATATATAGATATTAAAACAAAATTAAATAAAGTTTAATTAAAACAAATTTAAATTAATTGTAAATAAAACTTAATAAATTTGCATGCGCAGGGGGAAGGTTGCAGACCTTTCCCATAGGGAAAGAGCCGCAGCCCCACCCAAGGCTGGGCCCAGTACCCATAGGTTGTTGTGCGCAGTCGTGGGTGGTTGTGTCCCCCACGACATGCTATGCATGCAAACAACAGGGGCGAGGGTGGATTTGGCGTCGTCGGCCCTCCCCCAACCCAAATAAAAAATAATAATAATAATCATTTAAAACAATTTCTTACGGAAACATAATTACAGGGTTATTTCAAATAACAAATTTATTCGGAAAATTTCCCATAACATATACTTATTATATATATATATGGTATATATATATATATAACACTTATTTCAAATACTTCATTCGGGCATATAAGCAAGATTTTCCAATAAAATAAATAAATTATTTACCCAAAAGTTTTTTTCTACAGAAATTGTAAAGAAAATTTCTACAGGGGTTTTCAATTTTTTTTTTTAGTTTAACCAGAAGACTCCATTTGCAACCTATAGAGGTTTTCTATTGTTTTCTTTTGTAGTATTCCTACTGTTTAATAATAATTTTCTATGAGGCTCTCTGATTTTATTGTAAAGTTTTCTACAGAGGCAGTAAAATAATCACAGCAAAACTTCAACAGCCGACAACACAATTTTTCTACAGAAGAACTTTTAATAGACTTTTCTACACAAAAACTTCCAACAAATTTTCTACAGAATAAAATTTGTACAAACAATCTTTTAAACACAACATAATAATAAAACAAATAGTAAAGGAACCTGTTTTTCCTGAAGCTTGAAGGAACGAGGGTTGGAGCAAAGCTTCGCCTTCAGAGTTCAACTTCTAAAACCTTTCCAGAATCTTCACTTCCAGCAAGATGCAAAATGTAAGCCCAAAATAAATTCCAAAAAACCTCCTCAAATTTTAATCAGAAACCCCCAAAACCAAAAAAAAAACATTCTACAGCCAATTTTCTTTCCGTGAAGTGACTTGCCATTCACAGCATGCCAATATTTAAAACAAGAATTTTTATTCAATTCCCCACTCATTCCTGTAAATACTCTAATCATAATTTAACTTTTGTTTTTTAATTATTTTCTTTTGTTAATAATAAAGCATTATATGCTATTTAATTAAATTATAAAAAAAATCAAGAATTAATACCACTTACCATATGCAAATTAAAAATTCTAGTTCACATTATAGGATCTAATATTTTTATTTAAACTATCCACTCAATCAAGAAAATTTAATTAATTAACTTTAACTACAATTTCCTACAAATAATTATATCAACTAAATAACATTAATTAATCACACATAAAATAAAGATTAATTAAATAACAAACATTTACATACTAAAATAAATAATCAACACTAACCCAAAATTAAACAAAGACGAGGTTGAGACAAAGACACCATTGGACTCACAACAAGGTGACGAACTTGGGACGGGGACACTTCCTTCTCAACTCCCTTTTCAATATCATATCCATTGGGTTTATGGGACACGCTCAAACCTGACAAGCAGGTGGAGTCGGTGTCCAGTACCTACATCCTGCATAGAAACAAACATCAAGTAGCATGCAAATCTCCATTGCAAACACACTGTGAAAGGTAATCACGGGGTAGCATAGCACTTGCGAGCAAGTGATGCCACTCCACCCTTTCACCAAGACTCGCTAGCAAACACATCAAAAACCATAGCAACATAGAATCACAACATCACCACATATATTATTAAAGAAACCATAGCATAAGCAAATAACATAATCACCACATAATGTATCATCAAGCATCATAAGTAATGTCAAGTGCAGCAAACCAACCAAACTATGAATCCACACATAACCAAAACGGTGAACTAATCACCATCACAAACCAAGTACAATATCAACACAAAAGAGTATCAACAACACGAGGGGTATTACATCCTCCCCCCTAGAACATGGCTTACTCCTGGAAGCCACTAAATAAATATGGGTAAGCCTCTCTAATACGGGATGCATCCTCCCATGTTGCTGAAATCTCATCATTCGGGTCCCACTGAACCCGCACTTGTTCAATATCTCTGCCCCTGAGGATGAGTCTCTGATGTTGTAGCATGGCCACGGCCGCCTGGCAAGCAGCTTACCTGGCCCTCGCATCACCCGCCAAGAGCATTCCAACTAAGTGGCGGCGTGGACTATCAAGATATGGCCGGCAATCAAATATGAAAAAAACATCGTGAATTTGGCTAGACTAGCGGCAATGCTAAAGATATAACGGGCGAATCCTTCCAAAATCTCTAAATGCATTTACAAATCTCATATGCGAGTTTGGAATCCCTTCAGAATGATCAGCTCTCTTTCTACGTCGTGACTCGGGAAGACTGACTACCAATAGAACTGCACAACTCTATGTGTATCGCCAGATTTTCTATCTCCGCCTTTGAGCTACCACAAGATGCTGCTCTCTCATGCGAAGCACGGGTTTAAGTCTCCACGCGTCCCAAAGCAACCCAGGAGAGAATCCATGTCCTTAATATGGTCCTCTAAATCCTAATGGGGGTCCCGCAGGGATGACCATATATAGCGCTCCTAAAGGATCCACACCCACCGAAGCAGGATACATTCATTGTTGTAGGAAACTCCACTGTGATGCAAATAACTTCCTGGGTAACTTGATCAGTTGGATCCATCATGTATATACATAAGGGAAGTATGTCTCAAGAACCTCCGGGATTAACTCTTTTTGTCTGACCATCTATTTCAAGATGGTAGGAAAAACTAAAGTTTAGTTGAGTTCCTAAGGCACACTACAATGATTTCCACAATGCAGATGTGAACACTGGATCAATGTCGGAAATGATTCTCCATGGAATACCCAAGTGCATTGAACAACATCTCCAAGTGAAATTTCTAGCCACCAATAGCTGTAAGATGATCGAACGGGGAGAAGGTGGGCCACCTTGGCCACCTATCAATCGACTACATGATAATGAAAAATTATATCCTACTCCATTCCTAATGAGTATGAGGCTTAAAAGGCCTCACAGGATGCTGGTGTTCCGCCTCGGACTTTTGGACATTCCCAAACATCTAGCCACAAAAAACGCACATCCTCTTCATGCTAGCTCCAAAATAATATAAATGCAATGGAAGATCCGTGATACATCTCTTAACTCCCCAGTGAAGAGTAGGGGCTCATGTGCTTACCATAATTGTAGAGTCTAAAAGACCCCTCGAGAAGGGCACGACATGGCAAATACCTCAAAAAAGACTATCCGACTTGAGTAATTCTCACAAATCCTTCTAAAGCTCTGCCAGATTCAATTTCTGACTTCACTTCCTGATACCAGCTATCTATGGGGAGATTTGCGAGGACTTGACTCCTCAAATCCACCTCAAGAGCTACTGTGGAAATCTCATGTCTCCACTGAATCAGAGCATCCACCACTACATTTTCCTTGCCCTAAACATACTTGACCTCAAAGTCATATTTGTAGAGGAATTCCATCCATCTCCTATGCCTGGCATTTAGGTTCAGCTGTGTAAAAATGTATTGCAAACTACGATGATCATTGTGAAGCTCGAACCTATGACCCAATAAGAAGTGTCTCCATCTCACAAGGGCATGAACCACTGCCGATAACTCCAAGTCATGTGTGGGGTAATTTATCTCATGATCCTTGAGCTTATAGGATTCATATGCAATTACATGTCCTTCTTACATCAAGACGGCTCCTAAGCTCTCCAAGGAAGCATCAGTACACACCACAAAATCCCCAGTAGGATTAGGAACCGCCAATATTGGTGCACTAGTCAACCTGTCCTTAAGGGTCTCAAATGTTGTCTGGAACTGATCAAACCAAATGAACTTCCCTTTCCTCTGAAGCGAAGTAAAGGGATGTGCGATCTTAGAAAAACCTTGTACAAACCATCGATAATAGCCTGCTAATCCCATAAAACTATGAATCTCTGGAACATTCTTGGGTGTTGGCCAATCAAAAATAGCCTGGATCTTTGATGGATCCACTGCAATTCCTACACCTGAGATGACGTGCCCCAAGTATTTCACTTCAGTTTTGTAGAACTCGCACTTAGCCAAATTAGCAAACAATTGATTGTCCCTCATACATTGTAATACCTACCTCAGATGTTCCTCGTGCTCTTCCATTGATTTAGAGTAAACTAGGATTTCATTGAGAAACACAAGTACAAACCTATCCAAATAGGTTTGGAAGACTCCATTCATCAAGCTCATAAAAACTAATGGTGCATTTGTTAACCCGAAAGGCATAACAGTGAATTCATAATGCTTGTAACAAGTGTGAAATGCATTTTTATGAATATCAGCTTCGGCTATTCACAACTGATGATAGCCAAACTTAAGATCAATCTTAGTGAAAACTTGAGCTCCTTTTATCTCATCGAACAAGTCATCAATTCTCAGCAAAGGATACCATTTTTTTATCATCACTTTGTTGAGCTACCTGTAATCAATACATAATCGGAGCGAACCATCCTTTTTCACAAATATAACCAGTGTTTCCCAAGGGGAAACACTAGGATGGATAAATCCTTTCTCTAAAATCTCCTCCAGCTGCAAATGGAGGTCCTACAATTCCTGTGTTGTCATTTGATATGGAGCCTGAGATAGAGGCTCAGCTCCAGGAACAAGATCGATTTTGAAGTCGATGTCACACTTTGGTAGCATCCCTGGAATTTCACTTGGAAAAACATCAAAATATTCCTTAAGAAGGGAGTAATCATCCAATGAGATCCCTTGACTCTCTTCTGAGTCCAAATCATTAACAAACTTTGCAAATACCTGACAACCCTATCTAAAGCACCTTTTTAATTACATAGCTAAGATCAAACATAGTAAGATAGGTCTCTGAATGCCAATGATCTCAACCTCATTACCCGCATCATCAACACAATGCACAACCTTATGCCGACAATCAATTATGGCACGGTGGGAACTCAACCAATCCATACCTAGAACCACATCATATGAACCAATAAGTAGGATTTGGAGGTCCACCGTAGTCATGAGTTACCCAATTTGCAAATTACAACCCTGAACTAGTGACTCGACTGCTACCTTTGCCCCGGAGGCTAATTCGACCTACCACTTAACGCCTTGCCTTGCTGCCACCAGTCTATAGCGCTCTACTACTGAAGGAGAAATGAATGAATCTAATGCCATGGAATCAAAGAGAATGGAAATACTAGTACCATACAATGCACCTTATGTCTCAACTATAGTGCCCTAATGTTCAACTTGGCGATTGTCCACTGCCACAAATACCCGATGTGCTCTACCTGCATCGCCCACTATCAGCTCAGAAGCAGCTGGTCTCTGACTAAAACCTGTAGTGCTTCTCTATGGACACTATCTGGCAATATGTCCCTACTGCCCACAAGAGAAACATGTGCCTCATCCAAAACATCTAACACTAGACGATGCACTCGACTGCTGGAAACTACCTCAAGAAGGTGTCAACTGTGTGCTCTGAGCAAGTTACTCAAAATGATCATGTATAATTCCCTGCCAGCTTCGATTCTTCTTGCTCTGAGATCTGTCTCCCTATTGAGACTATGATTTGTTCTATTTGGGTTGTGATTGTTGTTTCTACTACGGTCCACCCTTAGAGAGTGCCCGAAAATTCTTGGAAGACCCTGTAGCTTGAGGTTGTCCACCCCTAGAACCAAAACCTGATCTTGGGGCACTTCCGATCTGAACTCCTGTGTGACCTCCCAATGCCATAGCTGGATTTTCTTCTACAAGGCAAGCCTTCTCAATAGTTACCTCCATTGTCTTCGGCTTAAAGACTCTAACTCCACCACTAATTCGAGCGTTTAAGCCCCTAACAAAATGTTGCACAAGCATTGCCTCATCATTTTTGATCCTTGCATACTACTTGAGCTCGTAAAAATGATGCTCGTATTGCTCCACAGACATTTCCATCTGTCTTAACTCATGGAATTCATCTTCTCTACGCTGCCTCCAATGATCAGAAAGAAAATGGGCCCTGAATCTCTCTATAAACAATTCCCAAGTCGCCATGTTGATGTCAATATGTAATTTATGTTCTTCCAGCCACCACCAAGTGGACACAAAGCCTCTGAGGTGCATGATGGCGCACCTATCCCTAGTATTCCTACCATAGGGATGCATAGCAAAGCATCTATCCAAATCGATCAACAAGGTCTCTGCCTCAAGACCCCCACTAGAACCATCAATGTGGGTGATCTTGCTCTCAACAAGTCTATCATGTGACCCGCCACTACTGCATCTTGTTCAGTTGTTAATTCCCCATGTCTAGGAGATGTCTCCCTTTCCCTTTCCAACCTATGTTCTTCCACTTGCCTAGGGCCTAAACAACCCAGTATCTCCTCTAGTAAATGTTGCAATTGAAAATCTAAACCAGGTTGTTCCAGATTCTGACCACCACCTGTCAGATTGCTTTGGGAACTCTGTAGTTCCTCACGCTCAGAACCGTGGGAGCTCGGAGGTGATGGACTTTGGCGATTGGCCCCACGGCCACGACCTCTACCCCAAGGCATGATCCTGCACAACAATTGGGGTTATGTGAGATCAAGAGTTAACGCAAAGGTTTCCTAATGGACTCAAACTACCCAGAGTGCCCAGCATTAGCAAACCTAGCTCGGATACCAAGTTGTAACGCCCTATTGTGCTAACCCCAAAGGACAACTAAAAACGCAACAAATTTTTTTTTAAACATAAAGAATAAACACTAAGTTTACTAATGTAACTAACATAGCTAATTATTACAAGTTAAACACCTAAATCCCTTGGGGTACACGAGGTGACATTACATAATCTATCCCGTAACAAAGTTGATAAAAGTAATTTACCAATTCTACTAACATAACTCATTCATTCACATGTCTTCATTTAAACATTTATCAAAGATATGCAATGAGACAAGAATAAACCATATAGAAACCATACATGCATTCATAATAGATTTTACTTGGAAATATAAAGAATATATTTACTTAAATATAACACAATCTTAACAATATTAACAATTATGATTCAAGAATGAATTACATAATGTGTTTATACATTACATCATTCTAAAAGTACATCTCATTGAGCAATTACTCAAGGTTACTCCATAAGTTTACCCATTCACATGGGAAGGTAACAAATCAATACACAGTATAGTAGAAGTACAAGTATACATCTGGAAACATATAAACTCTAGATCAAGTTGTCTCTACAAACTCTGCACTGAATGGTACAACTACAAGATAGGGAACCCAACGGGGTGTGTAGCACGTTCCACCCAACCACCCCCAAGCTAGGAGTAAATAGGGAAGGGACCCCGACAAAGAACATCCATACAAATACACAAGACTAAACTCCAAAACATGAAAAGCTAGAGCGCACATAAAGGGAAACATAACATCAAAAGACCACTTCTAGAGGTTAGACACAAAAAACAACTCAAGGGAAAGCTAGAGGAGAGTATCATCGCATAGTCCTACATGGGTTATCATGATTGCCTATCTCTAGGCATCAGCCCCCATCTATGGTTATCTTGACAACCTCTCTAGGCGTCGACCCCATAGGATGACTCGTGCGGAACCGTTAACCTCTCGTAGAGACAAGGCAACAATCTTGCCAACCACATCCTTCTTAGACCACCTTTAGTCTATGTAAGCACTAACAGGTGGTTGAGGCATCCATAATTATCTTGTTAATGTTTAACTACCCACCCCCTAATTAATTAATTAGGTTATCACTTATTACTCAAACTCTAATGTGGGTTATCCTGATAGCCCCTTTGTGTGTCGGCACCCACGTAGAGCCACTCTCCCTAGAAACCCAAAACATAACAACAAATTACAATGGCTTTACCAACAAGAACATTACACCACAAAATAGGAAAATTGTGAGGCATAACCATCTCGCTAAAGGTCATGTAAATCAACTCCCATAAAAATAATACAACCCAAATAAATTAACTCAAAATCACAACTAAAGTCAAAATAGAGACAAGTATCAAAATTAAAAAGTCACATGATAAAGCACCATTTTCCCAGCCTCTTGGAAGCCTTTAAAACAATAACCTTAACACCTATACAAAGAACAACTAATTTATACCCCACATGTTTATAAATAAACCCGCTAAAACCCAACAAAGAACCTTTAAGCAAAGAAAATCAAAGAATTAATATTTATTCAACATCAAGATTTTGTTAAAGAATGCAGATTTACTATACTTAACAATCACATTAAGATAACTCATTGCACGAAATCCATCATGGAAATTAAATTATCAGTTTACTCAATTTATTTCATTAATTAATAACATTCGATCGATTTAAAATATGCCCAAATAAAAGTATTTGAAATAAGTGTAAATAAATTATTTTACATCAAAACATCTATTATTTTATTTAAACTATTCACCCAATCAAGAACATTAATCAATTAACTTAACTATAATTATCTACAAATAACTATATCAATTAAATACATTAATTAATCACACATAAAATAAAGATTAATTAAATAACAAACATTTACATACTAAAATAAATAATCAACACTAACCCAAACTTAAACAAAGACGAGGTTGAGACAAAGACACCATTGGACTCACAACAAGGTGACGAACTTGGGACGGGGACACTTCCTTAACAACTCCCTTTTCAACATCATACCCGTTGGGTTTATGGGACACGCTCAAACCTATCAAGCAGGTGGAGTCGGTGTCCAATACCTGCATCCTGCATAAAAACAAACGTCAAGTAGCATGTAAATCTCCATTACAGACACACTGTGAAAGGTAATTGCAGGGTAGCAGGGCACTCACGAGCAAGTGATGCCACTCCGTCCTTTCACCAAGACACACTAGCAAACACATCAGAAACCATAGCAACATAGAATCACAACATCACCACATATATTATTAAAGAAAACCATAACATAAGCAAATAACATAATCACCACATAATGTATCATCAAGCATCATAAGTAATGTCAAGTCAAGTGCAACAAACCAACCAAACTATGAATCCACACACAACAAAAACTGGTGAACTGGTCACTGTCACAAACCAAGTACAAAATCAACTCAAAAGAGTATCAACAACGCAGGGGTATTACATTTACACATAATCTTTTATCTAGTGCACCATATTTTTTTCAAGCATTTTTAATAAATTTTAATATTTTTCTTGACAAGATAATCAACCTTATATTTTGGTGTTGATAACCTACTTTTAGTAAAAATATAAAAAAATAATTAAATAATTAAATTATATATATTTAAAACTACACTTGCACAAAGGGTATTTTTATATTTCAAATAAAATGTTATTTGCATGACTAGGAAGTTGTTTAAACATGAATTTTCTAGTAATTTTATTTTTTGATAAATTGACCTCAAAGTAGTGCTACATATGCATTTAGTGAATACTTTTATTTGGAAAATTTATGTTCATATCTAACTTAGCTACAATGAATATAGCTAGATTAATGTTTGACCAATTTTTTTATAGTTAGAAATACATAAATTCACACATGTGAATAAGTTGGCCAAAAGTGTGACAAAACTTTGTCCCTTTACCCATTAAAAGGACACCAAATTTATGGAGTGCCAACATTGGCTCTAGTTGGGGATGTGTGTCTCTTGTAGGCACAACAAGAATCCATATCTTTGGGAAGAACAAAAATAAACAACAAGAAGAGGCTAACTCTCCAAGACAAAAATATGTACAAACAAAGCACAACAATAACAAGCCATGTTACAAAGGTTCCTCCTTACCCTTAGGAAAATGAGTGCTTTAGGTGTTGACCATGAACTAGTAGCTCCATGTAATCTCCATCCTTACTTCTGAGGTAAAATGTTCCTTGACCACATTTGTCACTAATTTGATTTGGCCCAACCCATAAGACACCAAACTTTCCATGTTTTTTCTTGTTATCTAATCTAGAATCCCAAATGAGGACAAGATCCCTAATATGAAACTCTCTTTTGATAGTCCTCCTATCAAAGAGATACTTCATCTTTTGTTGTTTCATCAAGTTCTTTTCATGGGAAACCCTTCTTTTTTCTTTCATTTTGGTCAACTCATATATTCTTTTGGAGATTACACTTTCCTCTTCCCCTTCAATCTATTGCAACAACTTATACATAGTACACCAATTCAAATGGGCTCTTCCCAATAATATCTTATTACCCTATTTTCCCAAAAATCAAACTTTAACTTATCATCCCATCTTTTCTTGTTAGCATCTAAATTCTTCTTGATGATGGTCAAGATGTTTTTGTTGCTTGATTCAACCTGTCCATTTCTCTATGGATGATATGGTGAAGGATGTGTTAGAGAGATCCCACATTGTGCCCACATGCCAACAAAATCCTTGCATTTGAAACACATTACATTATCAACAACAATTTTGGATGACACACCAAATCTAGTCACTATACTATTTAATGAAAAATTAGTCACCACTTTTGATGTTGCATTCCTTGTAGGAGTAATGGAAATAGATGAAAGCTATGAATTGTATAAAATTTATAATGAACCCATCCCAAATCTAGAATGGACTAATCTTGAGGTAGATACATTG